>SKCR01032936.1:0-43023 GCA_019454045.1 Zanthoxylum bungeanum
CAGCTGTAGCAATAACGCCATATGTTGTTTATTCAGTAACAGTATCTTGCTTGGAAGATTCCAGCTCATTGTTCCGTTATTCACAAACTGTATAGTACCGTTATGCTCGGTTAGGAAACTTGCAACAGTGATCCCAGTCACTTCAAGTTCTCCTTCTCCATAGTTAAGACAACATCCTTAGATCTCTAAGCTACTAATGGATGTTCTTAACATCAATCCAGTGACTATCACTTGGATTGGCCTGTTTGTGAATTCATATGCTCAAAGCGTATGAGACACCAGGTCCCGTACATTTTTCAATGTACGAGTTCTCGAAGAGTTTTAACAACTTTAAATCTATCTCAGTAGATCTTTATTCCTAGAATAAAAGGTTTTTTATCCCAAGTATTCTACGGAGAATTTTCTCGAAAGCCAAGCTTTCACCGATTGTTATTATGGGAATTTCATTTCCAAGAAATTACATATTATCATTATTTAGGACATTATTGTCAGTGCGCTCCTACTAACCCTCTTATATACACAAGAATCATTTCGTTTTGAATTAAATCATAAACTATTATGATTACATCAAAATGATAATTTCAAGAACCTAATGCTTGCTTCAATCCAATCATGGATCGAATAACTTGCAAACCTTGTTTGCTAGTTTTGGTATGACAAAACCGTCAGAATGTTGTAAACATCCTCCTAAAGGTTTCCGTTAAAGGAAAGCGATTTTCCCGTTCAGCTGTCATATTTCATAAATGAAACATGCAGCATTTGCAAGCATTATCCAAATGGATTTACCGTGGCAACATGTAAAAGGTTTCGTCGTAATCAACACATTGTTGATAACGATACCTTTCCGCTAAAAGCCTAGCTTAGTACGTTAGTATGTTGTCATCTATGTATGTCTTCCTTGAAGACTTATATAATACCAATAGGCACAATGCATTGCGGTACATCAACTAGTGTCTAAACATAGTTGGTATACATGGAATCTATTTCGGATGTCATGGCACTTTGCCATAATAGGGAGTCGATACCCTGTATCACTTCCTCATACGTGGTCAGTTCGTATTCTTCAATAAGATTTGACATCTTTATGAGGTGAGATCAGAAACCCATACCCCATGTTGTTTTCTGACTCTCTCCGAAGATTATTGGTCTAGTTTCATCCTTGATGAACTATTTATGTTCCATTAAGGAATCAGTGCCTTGAATAGTATTACTTCGATTTTCATCGATTTTTAATATCCTTCCAATTACCACTGCATATCGATATTCCTCTTAGGAAAACAGCATGGTGAGTAATAATTAAATTGTTATCTTATGAGTTGTCTAAGTACTATACTTATGGTTTCCCTAGGATAACCTACAATTGGCACTTATCCAATTTGGGTTCTAGTTTGGTATTATCCAAACATATGCCTAGCATACCCAAATCGTCAGGAATGAGAAACCCGATTTCTTTCATGTTCATATCTAATATGAATTTTGTCAAACAGATTTTATGGAACCTTATTCAAAATAAGTTCTACACTGTTTATATGTATCCGTTGAAGGAAATGGTAGCTCAGAGCGACTCATGATTAACATTATCATGTCCAACAAAATTTGGTTACTCAGTTCGGACACACCGTCAAATTGATGTGTTCTGGAGGAGTCCTCATTGAAAGAATACTATACTCTTTCAAGTGTATTAGAAACTTATTGCTTAAGTATTTTTATCATGGTCTAACCGTGACGATTTAATACTTTAACCGATCTATATGTTTATTTCATGTCGAAACTTTAAAAGTTTCTGATTTATGTTTCAAAAGAAACACATAACCATAATGCGATGCCACATCCGTAAAGGTCACGAAATATTCATATCCACTTCTAGCCTAGCTAGACATGGACCCACTTGCTTCACTATGAACTAGGGCTAACAGATCGGTGGCATTTACACTTTTACCAAGTAAAGGTGTTTTAGGCACTTTGCCCAATAAACTAGATTTGTAGACTTTATTTGATTGGAATCAAATATGTCCTAGTACCCACTCTTCAAAAGTGTGGATTTACGAGTCTTGTTTAATTGTGTCCCAGACAACAATGCCATAATTAGTCTCTTCTGATCAAATCAGTTTGAGCTATTTGTTTGTCATGTCATATATATGAGATTTATTTATATTCAAAATATAAATTATGTTATTCACATCTAATGTGTTTATCTCAATATCATCTTTATAAAATAAAACACTTTAGTGTTCTATGAATATAAAGTAAATCCGCAACGGATTATACACTGATAAAGAGATAATATTTCTAGTCAAACTAGTTACATTATAACAGTTTCTAAATTTAGTTACACACCCGAGGGTAGTTCCTAAAATTAGGTATCTACGGTTAAAACAGCGACAGTCGTCCCGTTTCCAATTCGCAGATTAATCTCAACTGAAGTCAATATCCTTCTCATAGCAGATTCTGAATATCAATACATATATTGTATGTACCACATTAAGTATTTAAAATCTAATTTTAATACTAGTAGTGAACATAATTATGACAAACATATTTGAAGTCAGAGCCTTGCTCGTCTTCAATTCCTTCATGTCTGCCTTGTTCAAACGGCAGTCACGCTTCCGCGATCCCATTTGGCACAATTTAGGCAGACATTTTGGGATGTGTCATTTATCTTCCCATAAGATTATAATGATTTTGCTTTTGCCTTTTCTACATCTCAGAAGCGTTCGGCCTAGCCTTGGCCTTCTGGAATGTTGAAGTAAATTGCGCCTTGCGCTTCTTGCCTTATTGCAAAGTTTGATTTTATCTCCTTGAGAATAGTCATTAACCCTCCAAGAGTTTACTATTGCAATTTAGTACTTCTAAGATCTAAGAATAGATCTATGAAGATCCTTTAATTTCATTATCATACTTTAAGAATCTAACCCTTAGTTCTGACAAAGAAATTAAGGAATCTACTTGGCAAGCTTAATGGATTAAGCACTAAAGTTATCATCACATAAATCTTCCAAAGATCATGCTCTACTATCATCACATAAATCTTCCAAAGATCATGCAGAAATTAAATAACGATAATAAACAAATCAAGATAACATGAAATAAAATATGGGTCGTATACTAAAGTGGTACGTTGAGTTGTATCCCGAATACAGATCATACTACTGTCCATTCAGAATTGGCTATGAAATTTATGTACGGGTTTCCATCCTATATACCACAATAGGCGACACATTTTCCGTTTTATTCAAGGGCCACAACATACACAATTTCTCAATACATGCATTTGTTATCTATTCAAGGGCCACAACATGCATCACTCCAAAATAATCATGTAAATAAGATTCAGTAAATAGTAAAAATAAGAATAAAAATGGATGTGAAAAGTGCCCTCAGGTCTAACCTTTTTCCTCGACTCTCCTCGGATTCGCGTTTCACGGTGATCGGAAGGGTTAAAGCTCCGCAACCTTTCCGGTTTACTGGTTTGCATCTTTCCTCACTGTTTTGATGCTCAAGCTACTATTTTGACTCCGTTTCACTGCTGTTTTGCTACTGTTTTTTTGTCACTATTTTTGGTGTTTTAGGCTATTATTTTTACGGTTAAATGGCTGCTATTTTTACGGTTAAAGGGCTGCTGTTTGTTTGCGTTTTTAGCTGATGTTTTTGGGGTTAGTCTCGGTAGTTTAGGGGGCTGTTCCAGGGGTAGTTTTTTGGTCAAACAGTGATGTTTTATGTAGTGATTTTAAGTAATACAGTGGATGTTTTAGGGCCTGTGATTTTCGGTGATCTATGATGTTTATGGGGCTGTAATTTTTGGTTTGGAGGGAAATGGAGGAGAGAAAATTCTCTGTTGCTTCTTGAGTGTATTAGGCGTGAATGGAGAGGCTTTTTCCTTTTTGTATATGCGTGAGAGTCAGTAGTATTCAAGGGTTGGAATAGCTTTGTTTTTATAGGCAAATAGGATGAGTGAATCCTTGCTTGACAAGGAAGGGATTTGTGCATTAAATGAGGATTTGATTTAGTGTTAAACAAGGAAAACCAAAGATTAATTGGAGACAAGATTATGCTTAATTGGAAGTTCATATATTTAATTTGTTTTGTTTAGGCATGATATTTGTTTAGTTAGGAATATAATAATCTTGATTGATTTTAATTAGGCATGATTTTATTTTAATTTGGTATATGATTTTTAGATTTGTTTTAATTTCACCATGTGTTAAATATGTATTTTATTAATTTGGATATGTTTTATTGGCTTTGGTGGGCTAATTGGGCTTGGGTGTGAGGCTAGCAGCAAGACCAGAAGTACCGACACCGTTCGAATGCCGATTCGAACGCTACACGAACGCTCGTAATCTGCTTGACGTTCAAACGTGTTAACGAACGTAGCACGAACGAAAGTAGTGAACATTTGAATTGAATCTTTTGACATACTTATTCTGGATTCCCCCTTCCGACGTCCGTTTCCCGCGACTTCCATGACTTAAAAGGTAGTGTCTCCAAATGAGACTGATCATAGGGACTTACATGCAAAAATGCAGTGCCTACAGTCGCCCCCACTTTGATTGGACTTGTGTAATGTGTAACAGTGACAATCCTATCAAAGTTATGCAATGCATTTTCACTCACCTGGCTCGCCAGCTGCCACCTGACTTGCCTGTTGTCTCGAACTGAGTTGATGATGCAGTGCACATCGATCCTGGGACGCGTCCCAATATCTGCAATCGATAATGGGGGCCTCAACCCTGGGACGCATCCCAATACCGCTAACGAAGGTGGGCCTCGACCCTGGGACGCATCCCGAAACTGATGATGCAGTGGACCTCGATCCTGGGACGTATCCCAATAACTGCAACGTGTATGTGTGTTGACGTGGGCCTCAACCCTGGGATGCATCCCAAGACTGCTGCTAGTATTGATGTGGGCCTCGCCCCCTGGGACACATCCCAAAATTGCTGCTGATATGTTGATGCTTCTAATTGGCTTGTCTTTGCCGCCTTCTCTCTTCTTCTTCAAAACCTGTGAATACGAAACAAACACAAAACAAA
This sequence comes from Zanthoxylum bungeanum, assembly GCA_019454045.1. Taxonomy (NCBI): domain Eukaryota; kingdom Viridiplantae; phylum Streptophyta; class Magnoliopsida; order Sapindales; family Rutaceae; genus Zanthoxylum; species Zanthoxylum bungeanum. The sequence continues at coordinate 5,034 of SKCR01032936.1, forward strand.
TGCCAAAATGTGTTATTGTGTGCATGCATGCATGAGTTTCCTTATCCCGTCGGGTGAGGTCTTCTGCCAAGTCTTCTCTTTCTCGGGCAAAATATTGCTTCAATCTATCCACGTTGATCGGCTCGGTGAACTCATTCCCTTCCAAGTCTGACAGTCTCACTGTCCCATTTCCCATTACTTTCTACACTATGTAAGGTCCTTCCCAGTTAGGTCTGAACTTTCCTCTTGGATCTATCGTCGACGGCCTCGCCTGCTTGAGTACCAAATCACCATTTCTGATCTTGGTGGGACGTACCTTCTTGTTGAATGCTCGGGCTAGTCTCTTCTGATACAACTGCATGTGATACAAAGACTTCGTTCTCTTCTCATCCAGCAGTGCTAACTGATCAAACCTCTGTGTGGCCCATTCTTGTTCCGATAACTCTGTTTCTGCTAATACCCTCATAGACTGTATTTCCACTTCCAATGGTAATACTGCTTCCATTCCATAGACTAGAGAAAAAGGTGTGGCCCATGTTGATGTTCTTACTGACGTTCTGTACCCCCACAAGGCATACGATAGCTTATCTACCCAATCTCTATAGTTTTCTGTCATCTTGGCGAGAATCGTCTTTATAGTCTTGTTGGCTGCCTCAACTGCCCCCATTTTCTTGCGGCCTGTACGGTGATGACTTATGATGGCCTATCATGTATTTCTGTAGCATTGCCTTTGTTTCCCCCTGAAACTGAACTCCGTTATCTGTAACCACATGGTGCGGCATACCATACCGATAAATGGGATTCCGAGCTATGAACTTTGCCATCTGCTTCACTGTAACAATGCAGAATGACTCGGCTTCCACCCACTTTAAGAAGTAATCTACTGCCACTACTTTGAAGCGATGCCAATTTGATGCATTCGGTCGAATCTCTCCAATCATATCAATTCCCCATGCTGAGAAAGGCCACGGCTCTGACAACCCGTGTAACTCTGTGTGCGACAAATGATTCAAATTACCGTGTGCTTGACAATCATGACAGTGCTTTACCATCTTCGCGTAGTCTGTCTCCATGGTTGACCAGTAAAAACCTTGTCTCACTATCTTGCGGGACAGATTCAACCCGTTCATGTGCGGAGCACATACCCCGGTGTGTACTTCTTCCATTACCTGTTGAGCCTCTTCTTTTCTCAAACATTTCAACTGAATACCATTTTCTTGCCTCTTGTACAGTTCCCCTTTCAAAATCACATACTGGGAAGCTAATTTGTGAATGGCTAATCTTTTTTTTCTGCCTGCTCCCTCCGGGAGTTCCCCGTGTTCCAGATACCTTTGAATGTCGTGATACCAAGGTTTACCATCGTCGATCTCCACTTCCAGAACTCTTTCTATCTCATAACGGGTCTATTTGCTGTTGTCAGTACCAACGTCTCATTACTAACTTCTCTGGGTTTTCCCAAGTTGCTGCAAGTGTAGCTAATACATCTGCCATTTGATTCTCTTCTCGCGACAAGTGCAGAAATTTATAATCAGGGATAGCCTGTGCCAACTTCCTGAGGTGAAAAAGGTAAGGTTTCAACCGTTCTTCCTTCAGTTCCCATTCTCTCTGAATCTGTCGAATTACTAACATTGAATCCCCGTAGACCTCTACGCTCTCAGCCTTCAAGGCTACCAGTGCCGTCAACCCAAAAACACATGCTTCGTACTCGGCCATGTTGTTGGTTACTCTGAATGTCAACCTTTTGGCCATAGGCAAAGTCTCTCATTCAGGAGTCACTATCACGATCCCAATTCCGACTCCTTTGTAATTCACTGCTCCGTCGAAATACATTTTCCACCTCTGAACTGTTATTGCTTGGATCTCTTCATCTGGAATTCAAACTTATACTGATCCCCTTCAATAGGTTGTAATGACAGAAACTCTGCCACTGCTCGCCCTTTGATTACTTTGGACGTGAGGTACTCGATGTCAAACTCTGTCAGCAATACCAACCATCTGCCCAACTTCCCCACTAGCGAAGGCACCGAATGTAGATATTTCAAAGGATTTTATTTTTCCACTACCTGGATCTTGTAGGACTGGAAGTAATGCCGCAATTTTCTGGAAGCCCATACCACTGATAGACAGATCTTCTCTACCTCTTGATAGCAAGCCTCATACGGGAGCATTTTCTTACTGTGATAGTAGACTGCATGCTCTGCCCCTGTCTCATCTGCTTGTACCATCATTGCCCCCAGTTCCTCTGATTCTATTGCCAAATACAATATCAAGGGTCTGCGTGGTCTCGGAGGTTTCAATACATGAGGTTTTACCAAGTATTCTCTGATCTTATTGAAGGCTGCCTGACACTGCTCATTCCATTTCACTGGCTGATCTTTTCTTAACAACTTGAAGATAGGCTCACACACTGATGTCAACTTGGCAATGAACTGACTGATGTACTGGATTTTCCCAAGGAATGCTTTGACTTCTTTTTCTGTCTTTGGTGCATGCATCTCGGTGATTGCTTTGATCTTCTCAGAGTCTACCTCTATTCCACCCATCCCCACTGTATGTCCCAGTAATTTTCCAGATTTCACTCTAAACACACACTTCTTAGGATTCAATCGCAGGTTGTACTTATCGACCCTCTGAAGGAACATCTCCAGTGCTTCTATATTCCCAATTCTTGTCTCTGATTTCACCATCATGTCATCCACATACACTTCAATCTCTTTGTGCATCTGATCGTGGAACAATGTAGTGGCCATCCGCTGATAAGTAGCTCATGCATTCTTGATCCCAAATAGCATTACTTTGTAACAATAAGTACCCCACTCGATGACAAAGGCAGTCTTGTGCTTGTCTTCCTCAGCCATAAGAACCTGATTATACCCTGAAAACCCATCTGCAAATGAATACATGACAGATAAAGCTGCACTATCAACTAGTACATCAATATGAGGTAGAGGAAAATCATCTTTCGGACAAGCCTTGCTTAGATCTTTGTAATCCACACACATTCTGACTTTCCCGTCTTTCTTCGGCACCGGCACAATATTTTCCAACCACTCAGGATACTTTACCACTTCCAGGAACCCCACATCTATCTGTTTCTTGACTTCTTCTCTAACTTTCTCAACCCATTCCGGTCTCATCCGTCGGAGTTTCTATTTTACTGGCCTCGTATTCGGATAAGTTGGTATTGTATGCTGGGCAATACTTCTGTCTACCCCAGGCATGTCCTCGTATGACGAAGCAAACACTTTGGCATATTTTACCAATATTTCTTCTAATTTCTCCCTCTCCTCGGAGGTAACCTCACTTGCAATCAGATTTTCCTTGGGGTTCTCAGGCGTGCCCAAGTTAAATGCATTTGTTCTAGTTGAGCTAATATCAAATATACTCAAGTCATGCAAATTGAAAGGAAGAGACTCAGACAAGTAAGCAAAATGATTGTCTTTATTACTAGCAAATGCAGAAGTACACTCAAATAAATTAGGAAGATAAATGTCTTCATCATCCACAGAAACTTCTTCCTCCGCAATCGGAATTTTCTCAGTTCTTCATCCTCTTTGAGAGTCAGGCTCTCCAAATTCATCAACTCTTCTTCCCACTTATCTCTTCTTTCATAATTTCTTCTGTCAGCGGCTTTGCACCCAACATATCCTAGAAAATCTCAAATCCAGGCACCACAATCCCATTAACTTCTATTGGTTCGGGCTCACCTTGATACCCCGAAGCCTTCACAAAGCATTCCATCAATTTCAACCCTTTCTTTTTAACCTTCGGCTTTCCTCGTCAGATTTGTACCCCAAACCCCTCCGAGTAGTTTGTCCTCTAAAGTCTGGCAGTTTTGAACCCTCACCCGACTCGAACTTCATTTTTCCCATGATCATAGCTACCTTAGGATCCACCCATTCCTCAAAAGTTGCCAACACTTGGAACCTCGTGAAAGGTTGTATTTCCAAAGCAGCCACAGTATTGTCTACCTCAGCTCGGATGGTGACAATTATACCCCATACGGGAACTTAATCATCTGATGTATAGTGGAGGGCACGACCCCAAGCTTATGAAACCAAGGCCTTCCCAACAACAAGGCAAAAATGGTTGGGATATCCAACACTGTGAACTCAACTTCGTCCTCAATAGGACCAACCTTGACCGCTGCCACAAACGTACCATCAACTCCTCGCTTACTATCATCATAAGCCTTGATAGTCATACTAGAGGGATCCAGATCTGTTGTCTTTATACCCAGCTTGGCCAAAATCTTCAACGGGCACACATTAATAGATGAGCCGTCATCCACCATCACACAAGAGGTCTTTTTACCCCTCACTTCAGCTCTGATAAACAAAGGTCTATTATGATTTCTCCCCTCAGCTGGGAGTTCTTCCTCAGAAAAAGTGATTGCCTGCAAAGCCTCCTTTTGTACTGACCCAACAAACATTGCGGGGTTGGCATCCTCTGTCACCATTATCCTACTTAAGGCCTAAACCATGGCCCGCATGTGCTCCTGAGATGCACACAACAAATCCCAGATATTCACTTGTGCTCGGGTTTTCCTCAACTGCTGCAGCACTACATCTCCCTCGACATTTTCTGTATTCTCAGCCAGTTCTCTACCCTCTGATAACACTCTTTTACCCTTCTCAGTCATATCATTATAGAAACGACCGCTGCATGTCATTCCCATCACTTCTTCTTCATCACTACTGGAGAAGTCTTCCCAGAAATTATGCCCCTGTTCTGTCTCATCTTCACTGTTACTATCCCAAATTCCAAGGAAATAGGCTTGGTGGTCAAAGGATTTAAGAACAAGGCTTTCGGGTAGGCCAGAGTTTATCATATAGGTTAGTGGGGGAACATAGTGATAATTTGGTAGGTGATTTTGGGTGTGTTGGGGCGTTCTGTTTTAGGGTCGGGTATCTTTTAGAGTCTATAAGGTCTTGGATTTCATGGCGGAAGCGGGCACAATTATCAATGTCGTGGCCTTTCTGTTGGTGGAAGTGATAGTATTGGCTCAGACTGAGTTGTGGTGGTGGAGGGTTGGTAAGTGGTTTGGTCTCCAGAGGTTTCAGAAGTCCTTGTCTTTTTAATTTCTCCAGCACCTTAGACAAGGGCCTCCCTAAGTTGGAGAATATCTGATTCCGGATGGCAGCAATCTCCGTAGAAACATGTTTGGTTCCTGATGTTCCCCCAATAGGCCTCCTACTTAGTCCATAAAACTTCATGTTCTCTGCCTCTTCTTCTTCAATATCCATGACAGTTTCTCTCAACTGTCGAAAATAAAAAATCATGGAGGTCATCCTCCTCAGTTTGCCATAAATCGAGGGCTTGGTGCCCTTGATGATCATTTTAATCTGGTCCTTCTCAGAGGGCCGAGTCTGCATTTTCAGAAGCTGGCTTCTCCAGCGGTCTACATACTCCTTGAAGCTTTCCTCCGGCTTCTGCTTAGTGTTCTCCAAATCACGGAGTGACAAATCAATTTCCAAATCTGTAACATATTGCTTCAGAAAAGCATCAGCCAGTTCCCTCCAATCTTCCCTAATCTTCTTCTCAAGGCTGTGATACCAAACTACCGGCGCTCTCTCAAGTGACATCCCAAACATTTTATGTACTTGACGCTTGGATAAACCCACTAAACTCATTACTGAATCATACTGACGGAGATGGACCTTTTGATCCCCATTCCCGTTGAACTTAGCCATATTTGGCATCTTCAACTGAGCTGGCAACTGTTCTTCGAAGGTCATTGCCTCGTAATCTAACAACTCTTCATGTTTACCCCTCATTTTACGGAAAATTGTTTCAACCTGATCCCGAAGCTTCTGAAATTCTGCCTGAGACCCAATTACCCTGCCTGTTGCATACTCTGCCATGTCATCATCAAAAGTGGGGATATCATCCCCCAACCCATTCGGAGGCTCCTCGCGCCTCACATTCTCATAACTTCCCCCAGCACGGGGTATAGCCATACCAGCCACAGCAGTAGTCAAGGCTTGCAACTGTTCAGTAATTTTGGCGAGACCGTTTTCCAACTAATCTATCTACGATACCTCGTTATCGGATGTACTCATATCTGTTACCGGTCTTTTAGTGAGTCTTCCCTCTTCCCTAACCCAACGGGAATCTATGATGTCTTTTGTAAACATAGATGGTGTTAACAGGATACATGTATGCATGAGATGAATGAGATGCATGCGATATAAGGAATATATCAACTCATTAAAATTTTCACACAAATCGGCCCATCATCATTTTAGAAGCTTTTGGGCTAACTGTCACAGGAGTGAACTCGTCCCAGTTTAAATGGCCCAACAAGTTCATATCTCATGGCAAGAAGTCCAACCGTATCCAAATGATAATGCTCATAAACACAAACATATAATAGCACATTGGCGTTTTAGAAGCTTTTGGCCCAATCATCATAAGATACGTTCTTGTCCAAGTTTAAATGGCCCAACAAGCTCCTACTTCATGACAAAAGGTCCGCATGGATCCAAACGACAATGTTCCCAAACACAAGCATACAAAAATAATTTCTACATAGTGGCCCATCAATATTTCAGAAGCTTTTGGCCCAATTGTCATAAGATACGAACTCGTCCCAGTTTAAATGGCCCAACAAGTTCGTATTCCTGACAGGAAGTCCAACTGCATCCAAATGAGGATGGTCCACAAGCACAAGGAAATAGTTGCTATAGGCCATACAACTCCGGTCTACGTGTGGGTTTGCGGGAGTATAGAGAAAGACTCTCACTGGTGAAAGATTGCCCACAACTAGGTCTTCCCACTCAAGGGTCCGAGCGACCAAGTGAGCGCACCTTTTTTATACCTTACAGTACGTGGCAACGAGTTATGGTGTGTGACTGACTTTCAAACGGATTTCCCATTGTAGATTCCCCCGAGGGAGGGCGGAGCGAACTCTCTTAAAAACCCCAAGCCTCTTAGGCTTTTATCGCTTGGTGACAGGAATAAACAATGAGTCCTCCAAATTAGTCTATCACAATAGGCTACAAGTAAATGATCATCTTGATGCCTTCACAGCTTTTCCTTATAGAAAGGTAGTGAATGAAGAAAGACACCAAAACATTACCCAGCCTCAAAAAGTGCCTTTGATTAAACCCATTTTAACCCACAGTAGACACGGTTAATTAAAGCACAAATCATAATATTACAATACATCATTTCGGGGCTGATTCTCTATCCCCAGTGGAGTCGCCAGACTTTGGGACACAGAAACAGGGCGACGCATGCTATTCCGGGCTCGCGGTCAGATTGGGAGTACGGAGTAGCCCGCGGGGGACTAAACCAGATAATAATGGAGTCGCCACCCGGTGTGAACCGGGAAAATAATTTAAGGCCGCACTCACCCCTCGCAAGGGAAGACCTCAAACCGTTGGGTTCGGAATGGTCCTTTACTTATGCCACTTGTAATGAAATGATTTGTGCAATAATCTAACCAAGCCTAAGTAACATATTACCAAGAGTATTCTACTCCTAAGTTCACATGCATAATTACAAGGCTTATATCTAAGTTTACATATAACCTATGTCTAAATTTGCATACAATCTATGTCCAAATTTGCATGCATAAAGGTAAATTGAAATACAGCAAGCATATGACTTCATGAACATGTTGAATGGATGAATACGGAAGCATAAGTAGATAACTACCGTGTAAACATGCATCATGGAAACGAACATGTAATCTTGTGAACACAATAAATGACTAAATGCGAGAACACGAACAATCAAAAAGGAAAATGACAAAATGAGTATCCATGCATGAGATGTGATGGAAGATGGCCTGTTTACCATGGGCATTCGTGCGGCGTTCGTAGCCGCTTTCGAATGGTAAACAGAAGGTTCACGTTCGAGTAGCGTTCGTAAACGCGTTAAAACGAACTGAGACAGAAAACATACGTTCGTGCGGCGTTCTGAAACGCTTTCAAACGGGGTTTCAGCAGTGACCTCCAAAATGAAGTAAACAACATGACACATACGTGAACGGATGAATAGATGACACCTAATAAATAATAACAGGCTAAAAGGCGCGGCAAAGCATCGTGGTAAAGGATTTTAACCCCTCGACATAGAGGACCTTTAATCCAACTTACTAAGCCTATGCGCTAATAACATAATGCATATAAAAAATAAAGACAACAATATCGTACTTTGTATACCTAATTTAACACATCTTACATTCAACCGAATATACATCATCCGGCGCGGCGAAGCATCGTGGTAAAGGATTTTAACCCCTCGAAATTGAGGACCTTTAATCCGACTTACTAAGCCATGTGCTAATAACATAATGCATATGAAAAATAAATACAACAATATCGGACTTCGTATAACCGATTGAACACATCTTACATTCAACCGAATATACATCATCCGACGCGGTAAAGCATCGTGGTAAAGGATTTTAACCTCTCGAAATGAAGGACCTTTAATTCGACTTACTAAGCCCTTGCGCTAATAACATAATGCATATAAAAAATAAATACAACAATATTGGACTTCGTATACCCGATTGAACACATCTTACATTCAACCGAATATACATCATCTGGCGCGGCAAAGCATCGTGGTAAAGGATTTTAACCTCTCAAAATGGAGGACCTTTAATCCGACTTACTAAGCCCATGTGCATCACGTTATTACATAAACAAATAACATGCAGAAATTAAATAACGATAATAAACAAATCAAGATAACATGAAATAAAATATGTGCCGTATACTCAAGTGGTACGTGGAGTTGTATCCCGAGTACAGATCATACTACCGTCCATTCAGAATCGGCTATGAAATTTATGTCCGGGTTTCCATCCTATATACCACAAGAGGCGACACCTTTTCCGTTTTATTCAAGGGCCACAACATACACCATTTCACAATACATGAATTTGTTATCTATGCAAGGGCCACAACATGCATCACTCCACAATAATCATGTAAATAAGATTCAATAAAAATAAAAATATGAATAAAAATGGATGTGAAAAGTGCCCTTAGGTCTAACCTTTTCATCGACTCTCGGATTCGCGTTTCACGGTGATCGGAAGGGTTAAAGGTCCGCAACTTTTCTGGTTCACTGGTTTGCGTCTTTCCTCGTTGTTTTGCTGCTCAAGCTACTATTTTGACTCTGTTTCACTGCTATTTTGCTGCTGTATTTTGGTCACTTTTTTGGAGTTTTAAGCTACTATTTTGCGGTTAAAAGGCTACTATTTTTACGGTTAAAGGGCTGCTGTTTCTTGGCGTTTTTGGCTGATGTTTAGAGGTGAGTCTCGGTAGTTTATGGGGTGTTCCAGGGGAAGTTTTTTGGTCAAACAGTGAATGTTTTAGGTAGTGATTTTCGGTATTATAGTTGATGTTTTAGGGGCTGTGATTTTCGGTGATCTAAGGTGTTTATGGGGCTGTAATTTTCGGTTATGGAGGGACGAGGAGGAGAGAAAATTCTTGTTGCTTCTTGAGTGTATTAGGCGTGAATGGATAGGCTTTTTTCTTTTTGCATATTCGTGAGAGTCAGTAGTATTCAAGGGTTGGAATAGCTTGTTTTTATATGCAAAAGGGATGGGTGAATCCTTGCTTGACAAGGAATGGATTTGTGCATTAAAGGAGTATTTGATCTAGTGTTAAACAAGGAAAACCAAAGATTGATTAGACACAAGATTATGCTTAATTAGGAAGTTCATATATTTAATTTGTTTATTTAGGCTTGATAATTGTTTAGTTAGGAATATAATAATCTTGATTGATTTTAATTAGGCATGATTTTATTTTAATTTGGTATATGATTTTTAGATTTGTTTTAATTTCACCATGTGTTATATGTGTTTTATTAATTTGGATATGTTTTATGGGCTTTGGTGGGCTAATTGGGCTTGGGTGTGAGGCTAGCAGCAAAACTAGAAGTACCGACACCGTTCGAATGCCGATTCGAACGCTAAACGAACGCCCAAAATCTGCTTGACGTTCGAACGTGTTAACGAACGCAGCACGAACGAAAGCAGTGAACATGTGAATTGAATCTTTTGACATACTTATTCTGGATTCCCCCTTCCGACGTTCGTTTCCCGTGACTTTCGTGACTTAAAAGGTAGTGTCTCCAAATGAGACTGATCATAGGGACTTCCATGAAAAAATGCAGTGCCTACAGTAGTTTCTAAAGCAAGCCGCCAAAATGAAAGAGGTAGATCCGTGCATGGCATCATTGATCAGAACATATCTAATAATGTCCAATTTCTCCTTTCGGAGACCTCATTATGCTGTGGAGTTCCCAGAGGAGTCCACTGGGAAACAATGCTATTTTCTCTCAACTAATCTTGAAATTCGTTGCTTAAGTATTCACCACCTCGGTCAGACCTTAGTGACTTAATACTTTTATTAAGCTGGTTTTCTACTTCATCCTTGAAGTCTTTGAATTTCTCAAAGGTTTCAGATTTGTACCGCATAAGGTACACATACCTATATCGCGAATGATCATCGATAAAGGTAATGAAGTATGAGAATCCACCTCTGGCGGTGACTGACATTGGTCCGCATACATCAGAGTGTATGAGTTCTAATGTCTCCACGGCATGATGTCATTTACCTTTGAAGGGTAATTTGGTCATTTTACCAAGTAAAAAAAGACTCACAAGTTCCATAAGGTTTATATTTGAAGTGTTTGAAATACTCATCCTTATGTAGCTTAATTAATCTTTTTTATTGATATGACCTAAGCGACTGTGCCATAGAAGTGATTCATTGAGATTATTCGGTTAACGTTGTATATATTAGAGGTTGAACATTCTTTGTTAGTTTGTAAGACATAGATACCATTATTCAAAATACCATCTCCATATTTTATTTCATTGAAATAAATAGAACATTCATTACAACTTATTAGGCATGAAAAACCTTTATTACATAAAGAAGAAATTGAAATGATGTTCTTTACTAGAAAAGGTACATAAACACAATCTTCTAAGTCTAAAACTAAACTATTCGGCAAAACTAATGAATAAGTCCCCACGCACAATGTAGCCAGTTTTGCTCAATTACCCATGCATAAGTCAACCTCCCCATGACGGAGTCTCATATTATTTCTCAGGCCCTGCACATTGTTACACAAGTAAGTCCCACAACCGGTGTCAAGCACCCAAGTAGAAGGTTCAGAGTTTTGAAAATATAGTTCAATCATATACAACATACGTGAAGCATTGGGCTTCTTGGCCTCTTGGGCTTCCCTAGCTTCCTTGGCTTTCAAGGATCTGCAGTCTTTCTTCCAATGACCATTCTTTCCACAAAAGAAACATTTCCCCTTTCCATTTTTCTTCTCCACCTTACCATTGGGCTTTAGGTGATCTGGAGCCTTGGCCTTGCCCTTATTTTTCTTTTGCCCTTGTGGCTTCAAGTCTGTACCCGTAAGCATGACGGAGGTTTTAAGCTCCAGTTTCAAGTCCTTATCTGCTTGCTTTATCAGATTGTGCAATTCTGCTAAAGTAGCTTCTTTATCAGACAAATGAAACTGCATAATAAAGTTAGAGAATTCTTTTGGTAAGGACTGAAGAATTAGATCATGTCTTATCTCATGACCCATGATGAACCCGAGGTTGGCCAATTTTTCAATGTGGCCAATCATCTTAAACACATGTCCACTAACAGATCATTCCTTATACCTTGTTTGGAATAAGGCACATGACACTTGAAATCTCACGGTATGAACGGAAGTTGCATACAACTCCTTCAAGTGAAAGATGATGGTTTGAGCATTCATATCTTCGTGAGCTTTCTAAAGTTCTTCCGACATAGAGCCAAGCATTATGCAAACTGCTTGCTCATCATCATCGACGTGTTTCTTCCAAGCATCAAATGTATTTTGGTCAGCATCTTCTGCGGGTTCAGGGGGAAATGGTCTTTCATGAACATAGAAAATCTTTTTTTGTCGTAGGACAATTTTAAGGTTTCTAAACTAGTCATTTTAGTTGTCCCATTTGAGCTTATGCTCATAAAGGATGGAACGAAGTGATACTCTGTTTGCCATTTGAATTTTTGTGAAATATTTTAACCCATATGTTAAGAGAAAATGTTAAAATTAGGAATATGTTTTCATTAATGTTTCATAATAACATGGGCTTTTAATATTATGAAGTTGCTCCCACTCAATTGTTTTAAAATTTTAGGCAAATCGCATCAACCCTAATATGATGGATTTCTTATGGCAATGATCCCATTATCATCATTTTATAACTCCGACTAGGGCCGGTCGTTATAAAATACGATAATTATGTAGGTTCCCAACCAATTTATGATATAAATCACAATTCCTTGATCATTGGATTGGGCAATCAAACATGCCATAGCTTATGCTAGTCCTTGTGGACACCCAATCTTTGCCACTAAGTTATAAGACCACGCCTAAGGGTCGTTGCGTCTTATGACTCATAAAAGTCAAATCATTGTCAATAGTACGATTTATGGACAAATTGGTATTGGTCAGTCTGGTAAAGCCTAGTCCTGCCAATACAGTTTAAGCTCTTTGGGTCTATACTTTACAATGGGAGGCAAATTTTGGACTTAAATTATTATTTAGGATTTTAACAAGTTTAAGTGAATAACTGTCAAATGACTTCCTCCATTGAAAGTTCCCCAGAGGGAGGGTGGAGCGAACTCTCTTAAATACCCTTACCTCTTAGGCTCTTATTGCCTTGGTGACATGAATAAACAATAGAGCATCCAAATTAGTCCAACACTTTATATATGCTTTAAGGTAAGCTTTGAGTAAATGATTATTCAGATGTCTTCACAGATTTTCCTTTTGGCTATAAAAAGGTAGTGAGTGAAGGAAGACACCAAATCATTTTCTAACTCTAGTAATACCTTTGGTTAAATAACTTTAGTTTGGAAAGTTTGCAACCCACTTGTATCTTTTATAATGTCTTTTATTATAAACAAGTGATTTATATTTATTAGCCTTAAAGGTAATAAATCTCTAAATTCATCACAGAATAATTAATTAGCTAAGTGATAGGCACTACACTCTCTATTTCTTAGAAAGTCTCTAGATGCTTGCACCCTAAAATAATCATGTCAATTCTAATCATACATAGAATCATCAAGCATATGAGTTTCAATATGTTGGAATTATTTTAGGTATTAATAACTTTGATTAATATTTAATTATGATATTGCATTTTATTTTATTCAAATAAATTTAATATTCACGTTTTTCTGCAGACACGTGAAATTTAAATGTAATTTCACAATTCAAATCTTAACCGAATCTTGCAAAACTTGTTCCCAACATTAGGTTCAGGGTGTTATCTTTCCAACGAGCTCTTAAAAACCCAATTTCAAGATCAAACGAGTGAGAACTAATCAAAACAAAAACGGCACGCTGATACCACTGTTGGGAAGCGGCCGCGAGTGCGCAGCGGAAATTTTAACAAATCAAGATGCCGCTATCCCTTTACCAAATACCCATTTGTTTTGATTATTCTATAAGCCTAGGCATGTTAATATATATTCTAAGCATAAAAACTCATAAAACTTGCAAAGAACATAAACCTAAACATGCTAACTATCATAAGAACTCTAATTAAAATAAAGAAAGAAAAAGACTTACTTGAACCGAAGACTTCTCCAGTCCTCCCTCCAATCTACAAGCTTTTCTCGAACTCAGTAAGATCTTCCATGTTCCAAAGAGCCACCCAAGTGTGTGGCCCCCAAAGATGCACACACCAAAGTCAAAACTCAACGGCAAGACTACGCCTTGAGTGCACGGGTATTTTGCCCTTGGTGCTAGCCTAGGAAAATACCTCAAAACTTTTAACTCGAGGTTCCTCTAGTCAATTAGACTTAAGGATCCTCAAAATCAGTGGCTTACTCTTAACTTAGAGTTGCTCACTTATATAAACCCAAGATATGAAAGGTTTGGTGTAGCAAATTTGTAAAAAATTCTTTGGGTTTATATTAGTGCTCCAAAGACAACAAAATTAATTAAGAATCCGATGTGGGATAAAAGCTAATTTAATCTAAGCCATTGGATCTTAATTAGTGGTTTAATGAGATTTTAAAACCCTAATAAGAGTTTGGGCCGAATTGGAATTCAAAACAAATAACAAAAAAAAATTTACTATTCACGTGAATAGTAATTTTTTTATTCCAATTCCCAAAGTGCCCATATCGTCATTCACCAATCCCTAAGCCACTATTATTACCTCATAAATGAACTGTTCAATAATTAAACACATTGAACCATTTATGAACAATTCCTACAGCAATCATATATGCTGTTATATTTGTATTGTGCACTGTTAACCATTGATTTCGACTTTGTTGTGTGTGACCTTTTGGGTTCCCCTCAAGTTGGACATGAAATGAATCGTGATAATTTAATCGAACATAAATTATCATTTAATCAGATGGTCGTTCGATTTCAATGACCAAGGTTGACATCTAGCAACATGCCAAGGCCCCCAAATGAGAAGTAAATATATATATACCCATTCTGTATACGATTTACATATGATACGGTCATTCGCCTCACTGTATCCCCACCTATTAACCTAGGGTACGGGAAAGGGTGTCTACCCATATGGTCAAAGGTATGATGTTGATAGTGTCATGAATCGTGCTAACCCAAGAATCTCACATGATTCTTCCGTTGTGGCCACAGTCTCAAGCACTGATCACACATATCAACCAGCGAACTGGAATACTACTCTTATAAGAAAATATTATCCGAGAGAGTGGCGATTCTTTGTTGTATCTTAACAAACTTCATGTGTTTCAACAAAAGACCCAATCATACCCTTTTGACCGGATCTTTTGAATCGGGGAAAGATAATGTCAAAGTTATTTGATCCACATATAAGATTGTAAAGACCTCAAGTCAAAGGACTAGTCATATAATCGATACATGAAAGTTCTCACAGACACATGGGATAAATACTCCATATGAAAACTTTATGTGGTCAGTTCGATGGACACGAGCAACTCATGCATCCATGTGATACACCAAGCCGACGGATCTCCGCTAGTAGCATATAAGATCGGCTACCCCACTTAAGGGTGAATTATATCATCATGCTAGTCTCTCCGCTTTTTGAACGCCCAGATTATTCACAAAACTATGACTAGGAACATTTAAGAGTAATGATTCTCATAAGGCATGGAAGCCATCGTCTTATTACTCTAAGGGCTTTATTACAGTGTTGATGATTCATATATGTTATGTAAGACACGTATAATAAAGATTGCCATTTTATTAATTAATGAAAATATTACAAATACATGTACATATAGCCCATCCATAAGTTGGGTATAGGGCATATCCCTAACATAAAGGGAATGAGCAATGTCAAGTCATCACTTTGAAAAGTGATGAGCGGAAAATATATCAATATTACCGCCCCTTACTTAATATTTTGTTTAGTTTCTCGGGTTGATGAACGTTTTGATATATTTTATTTTATTTTGCAGATAAAATAATATTGGGACTTAATGAAATCATTTAGGATGAATATGGGTCAAATAAGGCAATATTGGACTTGATATTTTAATTTTGGAGATTGGAACTTGAAAAGGGCGCGTTTTAAGGAAGTGCAGTTTTGGAAATTCCAGTTTTGCGCATCTGTCGTATTTTGGGCATAACTTTTCACTCTGATATTAGATTGAGCTGATTCAAGTGTTATATTAAAGAAGACTCGAAGATCTACAACTTTGAAAGACAAAATAATTTTAATTCTGAATATTTCATGACCGAAATTGATGAACCATACAGAAGTGTGTGATGTGTAATTATTAAAGTCATTATCAATCATTTTCAAAGCAAAATATAAATTAATAAATAATTAATAAAAATTATCAAATCACCACCAAACAAGATAAGCAATTAGTGGAGCAATTATGGATTTGGTGGAGTAATTAGTGGAGAAATTAATAATGGATTTGGTGGAGAATTTGATGGAGGCAAAATTTTGCCTATAAATACCAAGCCATTTCATTTGTAAAATTCATACTTTCTTCTTTGAAAATTCCTAATGAATAAATAAGAAGATTGTATCTTGTTTGTTTATTTACAGCTTCCAGTAATTAATTTCCGCTTTCGCACTTTCTTTTCTTATTTTTCAGTTTTTACTTTTCGCAATTTACTTTTACGCACAAACCTTTTCTTTCTTTACTTTTGCAGTTTTTATTTTTCAAGCAATGAGGAGGTAACTCCCCCTTGCTGGGGTAAAAGGTAAAGCTTTTATATTGCTATCTAGATTAATCTCCCTTAAAAATAATATATTCACTATTTAAAATTTGACTTAAAAGGATACCGCTATATTGGTCGGTTGGTAATTTAATTTTAATATGGTTTAAACCCGACTAATCAAGGATACCGCCAGATTGGTCGGTTGGTAATTTAATTTTGGTTCCGCATTTATGGCTGGTTTATGGACAAATATTACCGCCTTAATGGCTGGTTGGACTTAATTTGACTTAATCAGGATACCGCCAGATTGGTCAGTTGGTAATGTTATCAAAGTTTATATATTATTTGTGGGAGATATCTAAATTAGTAGTAGTAAAAGTAATTCCTTTTACCTTAGCATTTTATTTTATTGTAATTTACTTTTCAGTATTTACTTTACCGCATTTTTACTATGTCTCTTATTTTCAAGTTTTTACTAGCCCTAGTTACGTGTTGTAACTAAATTAGTTATCTGGGGTTGTGATGACTTTTAATATCACCGTTTTATAAGGGGTTAGATTATAGCTTGGGTAATATAAAGATTTATTTATTGAGTCTTAATCTTAATGCTTTTCATTAACTGGCCATTAATAAAATTGATCTGGTAAATCTAAAATGAACTAGACATAAGGATTTTAGGTTTCAGCCTTAGACAATAGCCCACGATCTTCCTTGAGGATAGATAACCCTTTAATAGATTTTCTTACAGGATAGGAATATACCTGTCGGGCGGGGGGTAGCCATAATTGGAACTTAAACTTAATGAATCCAGATAATTTGGTTGACATAGACATATGGTTCAATTGGGTTAAACTGGGTATTTGTGTCTGACCATCGACAGAGGCTTACACATAATTAGTGTTCCAGGTTAATAAATCAATATATTACCGAACTTTGAGATAATCACTTCATCTTTAAAATGATATTAAAAGAAATCACAACCCTAGATAGTTTTTAATATTGAATTTTCTTAAATCTACTTTCGAACAACTTATTTACTTATTTTAAATTTAGAATCGTCACCTTCAAATCAATCAACATGTTAGATACTAGTAATCATTTGACCTCATTAAATAATAGAAGAGATATTAAGTCCTCGTGGGATCGATACTTTTTATACTACTTGAACGATACGTGCGCTTGCGTTATACGTGGTGGTTTATGCCGGTCAAGTTTTTGGCGCCGTTGCCGGGGACTTATTTATCTTTTACTTAGTTTAGGGGTTAGATACCTTTACTTATATCTAATTTCTTTTTACTTATTGTCGTTGTTTTCTTGTGTTTCAGGTTTTCAGAAACTACATGAGAAAACAGAAGCTTTGAACTCCGACCGCTTGGCCCGAAAATTGAAAGAACCATCAGACAGTTGAGAAGGGAAAGGCGAGAAGGCCAAGAAGCTTTAGTCAACATGGAACCTGAACCTTTGAACGTTGCACCACTAATTCCCATTCGAGATAGAACCATTCCGGTGGTTGACAGACTCATTTCTTGCATTGTACTTCCTCCCTTACCAGCAAATGCGGGTGACATCAAAACATGCATTCAGATGATTCAGCAGTCAGTTCAGTTCGAGGGTAATGCAACTGAAGATCCTAATGCCCACATCAGTAACTTCCTGGAAGTTTGCGGTACTTTCAATTACAACCGAGAAGCTGAAGAAGCAATGAGACTGCGTGTTTTTCCATACTCCTTGAAGGACAGAGCTAAAGCTTGGCTACATTCACAACCAGCAGGTTCCATCAGAACTTGGAATACTTTGGCCACCAAATTTCTTGCAAATTACTTTCCACCAGCCAGAACTGGAAAACTGAGGAATGAATGACATCAAATCCTTGTGCAACAAGACTCAGAAACTCTTTACGAAGCTTGGGAAAGGTACAAAGATTTGCTCCGGAAATGTCCTCACCATGAGATTCCAAAATGGCTTCAAGTCCAAACATTCTATAATGGACTTTCTGGAATAATGAGAACCACAATTGATGCTGCTGCTGGAGGAGCTTTAATGGCAAAAGGAGAAGATCAAGCCTGGGACCTAATCGAAGAAATGGCCAACAATAATTCCTTGTGGCCAACAGAAAGGAGTATGATCCAAAGAATGCAGGAATTTATGAAAGTGGAGCCAATACAGCAGTCAACACCAAGCTGGATCAGATATGCAAATTCATGGAGACTCTTACCACTGGATCCACAAGTTCACCATATGGAGGAGCACCAGAACCAAACCAACTTGAAGAGACGGTAAATTATGTCAACATTTTCAACAGACAGTGGAACAATCCATATTCCAACACCTACAACCCATGGTAGGAATCATCCTAATTTTTCATGGAGCAACAATCAGGGCAAAAGAACAATCCACCACCAGGATTCCAACAGCAGAACTATCCACCACCTGGATTCCAGCAACAGAACAAGGCCAAGAACAGATAAATGAACCAGGAATAATAGAAGTGTTGAATCAATTAAAAAAGTACGATGCTATGTTTCAGAGCCAATCAACTTCCATCAAAGCACTGGAGAATCAAATCGGACAACTGGCCAATGCTCAGAGTTACAGACCGCCAGGTAATCTTCCCAGCAACACAAAACCAAATCCAAGGAACCGATGGAAGGAGCAATGTCAAGCTATTACCTTAAAAGCGGTACTGAGATCAATAAAGATGTTGGAATCAAAGCAATAGTTGAGGAAGTTCCAAAAGATGCAGTTCCACAGATGGAGGAAAAAGAAGCAAAGGAAAAATAACAGATCATTCCACCTCCACATTTTCCTCAACGTCTTCAGAAAAACAAACTGGACAAGCAGTTTGCTCGATTCCTGGAGGTGTTAAAAAAGCTTCACATCAACATTCCATTTGCAGAAACCTTGGAAGAAATGCCCAGCTATGTAAAATTCATGAAAGAAATTCTTTCACGAAAACGAAGATTGGGAGACTACGAAACAGTAGCATTAACGGAAGAATGCAGCGCCATCATTCAGAGGAAACTTCCCCCGAAGTTGAAAGATCCTGGCAGTTTCATTATCCCATGCACCATTGGAGAACATTACATCGGTAAGGCTTTATATGATTTAGGAGCCAGTGTTAACTTGATGCCTTTCTCTATTTACAGGAAACTGCAGATTGGAGAAGCAATGCCTACCTCAATTTCATTGCAACTTGCTGACCGAACACTCGCATTTCCAAGAGGTGTTGTTGAAGATGTGCTGGTAAAAGTCGACAAACTAATTCTCCCAGCAGATTTCATCATCCTTGACATGGAAGAAGACAAAGAAATACCTATCATTCTTGGGAGACCATTCTTAGCTACATGTAAAATTGTGATTGATGTGCAAAAAAGAGAACTGACCATGAAAGTGCAGGACCAAGAAGTGACCTTTAATGTTTTCAAAGCCATGAAATTCCCGAGCGATGAAAAGGAAGAAGAATGTTTCAGAGTTGATGTTGTTGATAATATCGTTCAAAATACTGAGCCAAATCCCACAGATACACTTGAAGCTTGCATCACCAACATGACTGACAGCGAGCTAGATGTTGAAATCCTGGAATGTATCAACTACCTTGACAAAACATTCCGATTCAAAGCAACACCACCAGTTGAAAGCTTAGAACTGCCAAAGAAAGATCGAATCAAGCCTTCGATTGAAGAACCACCACAGTTGGAGCTGAAGTTACTTTCGAGCCATCTCAGGTATGCATTTCTTGGAAACTCTTCTGAATTACCTGTTATTATTTCTTCTTCACTAAAATGGAGCAGGAAGAAAAGCTACTGAGAGTATTACGAGAGCACAAGAAAGCCATTGGCTGGACTATAGCAGACATTCGAGGCATTAGTCCATCATTTTGCATGCACAAGATCCTGATGAACGATGAGTACAAACCCACAGTGGAACATCAACGGAGACTCAATCCAATCATGAAGGAAGTCGTGAAGAAAGAAATCATCAAATGGTTGGATGCTGGCATCATTTACCCCATCTCAGACAGCAGTTGGGTAAGTCCTATGTAGTGTGTGCCGAAGAAAATAGGAATACTATGGTTACCAATGAAAAGAATTGCTGATTCCAACAAGAACGGTGACTGGATGGAGAGTATGCATGGACTACAGAAAGCTGAATAAAACCACGAGAAATGACCATTTTCCGCTACCATTCATTGATCAGATGTTAGACAGATTGGCGGGACATGAATTCTATTACTTTCTTGATGGATATTCAGGGTACAATCAGATTTCCATCGCCCCAGAAGATCAGGAGAAAACCACATTTACATGTCCCTATGGTACTTTTGCTTTCCGCAGGATGCCATTTGGATTATGTAATGCCCCCGCCACCTTTCAGCATTGCATGATGGCCATATTCTCAGACATGCTGGAGCAGAGTATGGAGGTATTCATGGATGACTTTTATGTGTTTGGAGATTCTTTTTGTTGGTTTCTATAATTAGTCCAAGGAAAGATTAGCTTATGAAATACAACAATGAATATATATAATAAACTTGAAGCATGGCGGAATCATACTTACAAAGCTTTTGTGATGAAAAGATGAAAAAAAGGTTGAAGAGTTGGAAAGCTCCAAGCTTTGTGTATTCCAAGCTCCAAGGTGGTTTCCCTATCACCTCCTTTGATTCCTTGCTTGTGCTAGCAAAATGGAGAATGAGAAAACAATTTTCTGCCTTGTTGGTGCAGCTCACGGCGTGAGCAAGAGAGGAAGAAGAGGAGAGTGTTTCACTTTTGATTTTGTTCCTTTGCATGCCAAAAACGTGAATGACCAAGAAAATGAAAAGTGAAGTGATATCTAATACCAAAAGAATTTTTAATGCAAAAAATCCTTCCAAACCGTGCATGGCTTTCCCTCCAAATGAATCCATCATTTGCTATCATTACCATACTTTGAGATTAGAGACAATGCATCATCCCTCAAAGGTGACTAGATACATTCACTATCTATTCGTATTAAGTAATGAGATATCGCGATGTGATTTGCGGATATCACTCGATTCAAAATACGAATGTGTCCGCAAGCACTTTCGGGCTCGGTTTCGTTAATTCCAAATTAACGAATTTCCGTCGCGACGTGAATTAAATAATTACGCCTTGCGAAATTACTATTCAGTTCGCTAATGAATTAATTCTAAATTAATTCGTTTGCCCGAATTAAAATCCGATTTTAATTCCGCGTCGAAATCTAATTTCGTTTAATAATATATCGAATATATTATTTTATCGATTAATTCCAGATTAATCGATCTCTCTCTCTCTCCTAATAAGGCATTTTATCCAAGATAAAGTTTCTCCGTTATTAATCCAAGATTAATAAAGTTCGAATCAAACATCATAGGTGAATCTTCAGGAAGCGACCCAAGAGATCTCCGGATATGTTGGCAGTAAATACGGTCGTTGGATAATCCAAACACGTACGTACCTCGTACTACGTTTTTACCGATTTACAAGACAAGGTTGGCTTCTAGCAAAGCGCCATGCCTACCCAATTCTCCAGAAATATTCTTACTGGAATATTAGATCTATATCAAGCGTAGTATACCGTAGTATTGCGTACATCGATCCAGTATCGGACGATCACATGTTAGGCCTGGGGCTGGAAATGTGTCTGCCCCGTACGAAACATATATCGGACATCAAGCAACTAGTCTCTTTAAATCGGGCAATACTGACCTAGTCATATTGTCCCGACGGTTGCAACCTTTTATAGAGCACTAGTTCTGTATCCTGCGTGATCATCAACTCCATATGTCTGAAGTGACACTTCCATCTTGACATCACACCCAGTGCACTACGATTCCTGATAAACCCAGAAGAGGTGAACACAGAACCAGTTAAGGTCCCCCAACCACCAAAACCAAAGTTTACCTATTGTCGCAAGTACTAGCGATGCAAGTCTCAGGTTAAGACCATATACACCTACCCTGATGCGGCCTCCCATAGACACGCAGACATACTACCAATGGGATTCCGCGGGGTCTATCCAGAGCGAAGCTGTTTTCCGTACCATCGGTAAAACACAACCTCCTATCGCACTTGCATAAGTATCCTATACTTAAATATATGAGAACTATGCCGTTGTGCCCTCACAACATGCACAAGTGCAATACTAGTCTATTCCGCATTATCGATGTCCGATCTCGATAATACTCCGACTAGGGATATTTAATGATTTAAACCTTTATGTATTGATACTGTCTCATATCATCTCAATACGGAATTAATCATATGGACTTTCGCCATTTATATATCAAAGTAAATAAATTACAAAACGGCAAAAGGCAATTTCATTATCACATAGTTAATTTTGTACAATAATACAATATCATTTACAAAACAGTGACGCTATGGGTCATAATGTCTAACAATCTCCCACTTGGCCTATAGCCAGTCACTCAAGCATCTAATACCTGAACTATGTATATGTCGTTCAAACACTTGCGGATAAACAGCTTTCGTCAGCGGATCTGCAATGTTGTTATCTGATGCGACCTTCTCGACTTTTACATCGCCACGATGTATAATCTCCCGAATCAGATGGTAACGCCGAAGAACATGCTTGGATCGTTGATGAGACCTTGGTTCCTTAGCTTGTGCTATAGCCCCGTTATTGTCACAATACAATGGAACGGGCTCAGCTGCTAACGGAACTACTCCTAATCCAATTAGGAACTTTCGGATCCAAACTGCCTCCTTTGCTGCTTCCGACGCAGCAATATACTCCGCTTCTGTCGTTGAATCGGCAACAGTATCTTGCTTGGAAGATTTCCAGCTCACTGCTCCGTTATTCAAACAAAAAATGTACCCGGATTGCGACTTGAAGTCGTCCTTGTCGGTTTGGAAACTTGCATCGGCATACCCAGATACCACAAGTTCTCCTTCTCCGTAAATTAAGAAAGCATCCTTAGTTCGTCTAAGATACTTAAGGATATTCTTAACTGCCATCCAGTGACCTTCACCTGGATCGGCCTGATAGCGACTGCACATGCTCAAAGCATATGACACATCAGGTCGTGTACATATCATGGCATACATGATCGATCCGACTGCCGAGGCGAACGGTATCCGACTCATGTTATCTCTCTCTTCTTGAGTCTTAGGACACATGTCCTTAGACAGAGAGGTACCACGTAACATTGGCATCAATCCCTTCTTGGATTGATCCATGCTGAATCGCTTCAACACTTTGTCAATATATGTACTCTGGGAGAGTCCAAGCAGCTTTCTAGATCTATCCCGGTAGATCTTTATTCCCAGAATAAAGGCTGCTTCTCCCAGATCTTTCATGGAGAATTTTAATGAAAGCCAAGCTTTCACCGACGTTAGCATGGGAATGTCATTGCCTATAAGCAATACATCGTCGACATAAAGGACAATAAAAGTCAGTGCTCTCCCACTAACCTTCTTGTATACACAAGGGTCATCTTCGTTTTGCACGAAATATTCTTATTCTTTTATGATTTCATCAAAACGCTGATTCCATGACCGTGATGCTTGCTTCAATCCATAAATGGATCGATTTAACTTACAAACCTTGTTTGCAAGTCTAGGTACGATAAAACCGTCAGGCTGTTGCATATAAACATCCTCCAAAAGGTTTCCGTTAAGGAAAGCGGTTTTAACGTCCATCTGCCATATCTCGTAATCGAAATATGCAGCTATTGCAAGCATTATCCGAATGGATTTAATCATGGCAACGGGTGAGAAAGTTTCGTCATAATCAACACCATATTGTTGACGATACCCCTTTGCTACAAGCCTAGCTTTGTATGTTTGCACGTTGCCATCCATGTCGGTCTTCTTCTTGAAGATCCATCTGCATCCAATAGGTTTTACACCTTCTGGTGCATCAACCAGTGTCCAAACTTGGTTGGCATACATGGAATCCATCTCAGACTTCATGGCTTCTTGCCATAAAGCGGAATCAATATCTTGTATTGCTTCCTCATACGTAGACGGTTCATTATCCTCAATAAGATTAATATCTACATGAGGCGAGATCAGGTACCCATACCTCTCAGGTACTGTCCTGACTCTCTCCGACCTACGCGGTCCTTGTGTATATGAAGGTTGTGGTACAGACTCATCCCGGATGGTCTGTTCATGTTCCGTCGTTGATTCATTGCCAGGAACAGTATCACCACGATTTTCATCGAGCTCCACTTTCCTCCCACTTACCACTGCATCTAAGAATTCCTTTTCAAGGAAAAATGCATGTAGAGCAACAAATACTTTGTTCTCTTGCGGGTGATAGAAGTAATATCCTTTGGTTTCCTAGGATATCCTACGAAAAGGCATTTATCTGATTTGGGTTCTAATTTGGTACCTTCCAAACGTTTAACATATGCCCAGCAACCCCAAATCTTCAGGAAAGAGAAACCCGGTTTCCTTCCTGTCCATATCTCGTATGGAGTCTGTTCAACAGACTTTGACGGAACCTTATTCAAAATAAGTATTGCACTGCTTAATGCGTATCCCCAGAAGGATATTGGTAGCTCAGTGCGACTCATCATTGACCTTACCATGTCTAACAAGGTACGGTTTCTCTCCGTTCAGACACACCGTTTAATTGCGGTGTTCCAGGAGGAGTCCACTGTGAAAGAATACCATGTTCTTTCAAGTAATCTTGAAACTCATAACTTAAGTATTCGCCACCACGGTCCGACCGTAATGTCTTAATACTCTTGCCTGTTTGTTTTTCAACTTCGTGTCGAAACTCTTTGAATTTCTCAAAGGTTTCCGACTTGTGCATCATTAGATACACATAACCGTAACGTGATGCATCATCCGTAAAGGTTACGAAGTATCGATATCCACCTCTAGCCTGGCTAGACATGGGCCCACATACGTCACTATGAACGAGGGCTAACAGTTCTGTGGCACGTTCACCTTTACCGCTAAAAGGTGATTTAGGCATTTTGCCTAAAAGACAAGATTCGCAGACATCATATGAATTAGGATCAAATCCGTCCAAGTACCCACTCTTCGAAAGTGTGGATATGCGAGTCTTGTTAATGTGTCCTAGACGACAATGCCACATGTAAGCTTCATCTTTTAGATTACTCCTTTTGAGCCTTTTGTTTGTCATTTTGTGTTTAGGAGATTCATTTACATTCAAAATATAAAGACCATTATTTGCAACAACAGTGCAAATTTCTGCATCATTTTTATATAAATAACACCCAGTGTTTCTAAATACAAAAGTGTACCCATGCTGGGTTAACAAAGATACAGATATAATATTCCTAGTTAAACTAGGTATATAATAACAGTTCAAAAGTTTAAGTACATGCCCTGAGGGCAGTTCCAAAACAAAAGTCCCTACAGCCAAAACAGCAACTGGTGTTCCGTTTCCGACTCGTAGGTCAACCTCCCCTGAAGCCAGCATCCTGCTATTCTGCAGATCCTGCAAATCAGTACAAATATGAGCAGCACAACCAGAATCAAAAATCCAATTTTTAAGACTAGAAGTAGTCATATTTATTTCAATAACAAACATACCAGAGGCTGGTGCCTTGCCTGCCTTGATATCCTCCTTGTGTCCCTTGCCCATTCGGCAGTCACGTTTCCAGTGACCCTTCTTGCCGCAGTTGAGGCAGACATCTTGAGATTTGTTCCTTGGCTTCCCAGAAGCTTTTGTCGACTTGCCTTTACCCTTGTTCTTATGTTTCCTCTTCCTCACCCCTCCAGTTGCCTAAGCCCAGCCTTTGGCCCCTGAGAGGTCGATGCATAGTGCGCCTCGCGCTTGCCCCCTTTTAGGAGTTCTTTTTCAGACTCCTTCAAGATGGATAACAGCTCTCCAAGAGAGTCATCCGTGTCCATCAACTTATAGTTGATTATGATTTGTTTCCAAGTATCGGGAAGCGATTGTAAGATCAAATCCACAGTCAGCTCAGCCTCCAAGACTATTCCCATATTGGCCAACTCATCAATATCGGCGATCATTTGAGTCCCGTGGGCCTCAACTGATGCGCCTTCAGTCATTCGGGCGCGGAAGAGTTTCTTCACCAACTCATACCTCTCCATCCGCTTGTTGGAGCGGTGGAGATCTCGCAGTCTAGCCATCATATTATAAGGATCCAAGTCCCTTTTGGCGACGAAAGTGTTGAGTCATCGAAGCTAACATAATAGCCTGAGCTGTGTCACAATCATTGCTGTGAGTTTTCCATAACTCCAGCTCAAGTGGGTCAGTGGGCTTAGGCGGGAGAGGTGTTTGTATAGTATACAGCATCCTCTCAGCCCCAAGGACTATCCTCAGGTTCATTTCCCAATCAGCGAAGTTTGTCCCCTTAAAGACATTGTCACCCATGATGATGTCTCGGACATTTACCTTGCTAGCCATCTCAACTACGATAGTCCAACTATCTAGTTAACGATAAAATGGGTACAGTCAAACTGTTACAAAAAATAACAATGTATTAGTCCAACTAATTATAATAAATAGACGAAATAATTTTGAAGAACGCGTAAGGCAAAGTATCT
This sequence comes from Zanthoxylum bungeanum, assembly GCA_019454045.1. Lineage (NCBI taxonomy): Eukaryota > Viridiplantae > Streptophyta > Magnoliopsida > Sapindales > Rutaceae > Zanthoxylum > Zanthoxylum bungeanum. The sequence continues at coordinate 31,709 of SKCR01032936.1, forward strand.
GAATGAAATTGCAAATTCACATACTAGCCTCCCACTATTTTCATCAAGTCTCTAACCCTCTGTTGAGAACTCGGGAAATCCTATTTCCTAGTGGGCTAGGATCCCGTTAAATAACACACAACCTTGACTTTGGCCAACAAGCTGTATGCTATTTAACTAGGTAGATCTCACAGATCAATTGGATCCAATCCAATTCCTAGATCCGGTTAGGTGGACATCCAAGTCCTAAACATATTGCGTATGCCAATGTATCTAATACATTTTCTAACCATATCCTCCGAATCATCTAGGCCTTGGCTTTGGCACAACAAACCTAATGATTCCAGTTAAGCGGGACCCATTGACAAGGATAGTTTCGTAATCAATGTCGTTGGACAAGAAGTGATCTTGACTTTGGCCAACAAATCACAACTTGGACAAGACACCGATGTGGAACAAAACTCTCATGATTCAAGTACATCCTAATTGACAAGGTCTTGACTTTGGCCAACAAACCAATGCCAATCGGATCTTGAACAAGAATCATTCAATGGAAGGATAATCGCTTAATATAGATTGAGGGATTTTTGCGTAATTGGCAACCAATTTATTATCTTTGTTAGGTCTCATCAACATACACCCTTAAGCATGCTTCTAAAACATCATAAAGCGCGTAAAGTAAATTAATAGTGATATACGGATGGATATAAACACAACTTGTTCCTAGAACAAATCACTCCCTTTCCTCTCCCCGCTAGCACTATTCTACTACTACCCAATTACATAATACAATAAGAGAAACCTCATTTGCATTGAGGGGAATTAGGTGAGAAGAGAATACAAAGAGATAAAAGAGATAAGGCTGGACACGCAGGTCCAATTTATAAATTCTAAATTTACAATAATTTCTAAAATTACCCTTTCCCTTCTAATATCCATCCGATATACACTATTCATTCATCACATACATATATATTCAAACAAGACATGCTTTTACAACCAATCTAATCCAATCCAATTAGTCTTTGTTTAAATGATCATCCAATGTTCAAACAACGGTTTTGATTTTGCGCGAGTCCAACTCGTTTGAGAATAAGTACATAAGGTACGAATTTACGAATTATATCGAACTACTTATTAAATCTAATTTAATTCGTATTCAATACTAATTCAATTATTTAATTCCAAATTAAATGTTTACACTTTTATGTGCTTTAAAGACTTAGATTCTAAATCTAATCTAATTGGGTCTCAAAGCCCAACTAACATCCAATGTTTGTTTAATTAAAGTCCGATGGGCTTTCAATTGATTTATTAAGGCTTGGGCTTTGGTCAATGTGGGTCAAACCCAATTACCAAGCCCAAATAAGGAATCACCCTTAAATGCCACAAAACCAATTTCAAGCCCATAAGGCCCAATTAAACTTTAAAGCCCATTATACTACATTTGGACTTAATGGAGTGATTTAGGCCCAAATTGGATCCAATCCTTTTGGCCCAAATCTACTTGGCCCAACCAAGCCCATTATGCCCAAATATAATATTACAAGCCCAATTTAACAATTAAGCCCATTAATTTAAATTTCAATATTCCAAATTTTAAATTCAATTAATTAAAGTGTAAAACCAAGATTAATACATTAAACCAAATATTTCAAAATACCAATTTAATTTATTAATCATCTATTGTTCAAAACATATGTCCAACATTAATTTGAACAAAAATCAAGTCCATTTTCATGTCCATTAGTATTCGGCCAAGTGAGATTTTTGTGTCGATTTGTTTTTCAATCCGATTGAATCACTAATCTACGTCCCGTATACGTTTTAAGTCATCCAATGATCTTGTACACAAAAAATTCCAACACATCCAATGTTCATACCCATTCGGCCAAGGTTACATTTTTGGGGAAAAATCATCCAATGCATTTTTCTCAAAATTGATTCCATATAATATCATTCTATATACATGTAAGCATACTCATTCATCAAATTTCACAAGAACATGCTTCAATCAATTTTACCCAAATTTTAACCTAATATATTTCATGCTTAAACATAGCTCAATGATACCATTGTTGGTTACTATAATTAGTCCCAAGGAAAGATTAAGCTTATGAAATACAACAATGAATATATATAATAAACTTGAAGCATGGCGGAATCATACTTACAAAGCTTTTGTGATGAAAAGATGAACAAAGGTTGAAGCTCCAAGATCCTTGAAGTTTCGGCCAAGAGGAGAAAAGAGTTGAAAGCTCCAAGCTTTGTGTATTCCAAGCTCCAAGGTGGTTTCCCTATCACCTCCTTTGATTCCTTGCTTGTGCTAGCAAAAATGGAGAATGAGAAAACAATTTTCTGCCTTGTTGGTGCAGCTCACGGCGTGAGCAAGAGAGGAAGAGAGGAGAGTGTTTCACTTTTGATTTTCTTTCCTTTGCATGCCAAAAACGTGAATGACCAAGAAAATGAAAAGTGAAGTGATATCTAATACCAAAAGAATTTTTTAATGCAAAAAATCCTTCCAAAACCGTGCATGGCTTTCCCTCCAAAATGAATCCATCATTTGCTATCATTACCATACTTTGAGATTAGAGACAATGCATCATCCCTCAAAGGTGACTAGATACATTCACTATCTATTCGTATTAAGTAATGAGATATCGCGATGTGATTTGCGGATATCACTCGATTCAAAATACGAATGTGTCCGCAAGCACTTTCGGGCTCGGTTTCGTTAATTCCAAATTAACGAATTTCCGTCGCGACGTGAATTAAATAATTACGCCTTGCGAAATTACTATTCAGTTCGCTAATGAATTAATTCTAAATTAATTCGTTTGCCCGAATTAAAATCCGATTTTAATTCCGCGTCGAAATCTAATTTCGTTTAATAATATATCGAATATATTATTTTATCGATTAATTATCCAGATTAATCGATCTCTCTCTCTCTCCTAATAAGGCATTTTATCCAAGATAAAGTTTCTCTCGTTATTAATCCAAGATTAATAAAGTTCGAATCAAACATCATAGGTGAATCTTCAGGAAGCGACCCAAGAGATCTCCGGATATGTTGGCAGTAAATACGGTCGTTGGATAATCCAAACACGTACGTACCTCGTACTACGTTTTTACCGATTTACAAGACAAGGTTGGCTTCTAGCAAAGCGCCATGCCTACCCAATTCTCCAGAAATATTCTTACTGGAATATTAGATCTATATCAAGCGTAGTATACCGTAGTATTGCGTACATCGATCCAGTATCGGACGATCACATGTTAGGCCTGGGGCTGGAAATGTGTCTGCCCCGTACGAAACATATATCGGACATCAAGCAACTAGTCTCTTTAAATCGGGCAATACTGACCTAGTCATATTGTCCCGACGGTTGCAACCTTTTATAGAGCACTAGTTCTGTATCCTGCGCGATCATCAACTCCATATGTCTGAAGTGACACTTCCATCTTGACATCACACCCAGTGCACTACGATTCCTGATAAACCCAGAAGAGGTGAACACAGAACCAGTTAAGGTCCCCCAACCACCAAAACCAAAGTTTACCTATTGTCGCAAGTACTAGCGATGCAAGTCTCAGGTTAAGACCATATACACCTACCCTGATGCGGCCTCCCATAGACACGCAGACATACTACCAATGGGATTCCGCGGGGTCTATCCAGAGCGAAGCTGTTTTCCGTACCATCGGTAAAACACAACCTCCTATCGCACTTGCATAAGTATCCTATACTTAAATATATGAGAACTATGCCGTTGTGCCCTCACAACATGCACAAGTGCAATACTAGTCTATTCCGCATTATCGATGTCCGATCTCGATAATACTCCCGACTAGGGATATTTAATGATTTAAACCTTTATGTATTGATACTGTCTCATATCATCTCAATACGGAATTAATCATATGGACTTTCGCCATTTATATATCAAAGTAAATAAATTACAAAACGGCAAAAGGCAATTTCATTATCACATAGTTAATTTTGTACAATAATACAATATCATTTACAAAACAGTGACGCTATGGGTCATAATGTCTAACACTTGTGACCATTCACTTTGCAAAATCTGGAATAGGTGTTACAAAAGGTGCGAAGATACAAAAACCTGTACTCCAACTGGGAGAAATGTCATTCATGGTACAATAAGGCATTGTTCTTTGACACCGGATCTCACAAAAGGGAATCGAGTAGACAAATCAAAGATTGAAACAAATTTAAAAACGACCTCCACACATCTGTCAAGGGGTTGAAGTTTTTCCTTGGACATGCAGGTTTTTACAGGAGATTTATCAAAGACTTTTCCAAAATTGCAAAACGCTTGGCAATCTTCTGGAAAAGGATGTGCCTTTCAACTTTACCAAAAAATGCAAGGAGCTTTCGAGATCTTAAAACAGAAGTTTGGTTTTCTTTCTGCCCCCATCATTGTAGCACCAAATGGACCATTCCATTTGAAGTGATGTGCGATGCTAGTGATTTTTACTGTAGGTGCAGTTTTGGGACAACATAAAGCAAAGATTTTCCACACACCAATTTACTACTCCAGCAGAACTCTGAATGAAGCTCAACTCAACTACACAACCACCGAAAAGGAGTTGCCTCATTGTGTACGCTTATTGACAAATTCCGCTCTTATCTGCTGGGTCCCAAAGTGGTGGTCACACGAAGAAAGATGCCAAACCCAGATTGATCCGTTGGATACTTCTTCTGCAAGAATTTGACGTGGAGATTCGGATAGGAAAGGGATAGAGAATCAGGTGGCAGATCATCTATCGAGGCTTGAGAATGGAGAAACAGCTGGCAAAGAACTATCAATCAAAGAAACATTTCCAGATGAACAGCTGTTTGCCATGAAACAACAGAAGTCCCTTGGTATGCTGACTATGTCAACTACATTGTGTCAGGAAAATGGCCGTTGGAATGGACAACCAGCAACGGAAGAAGTTCTTCAAAAAAGTCAAGCACTATGTCTGGGATGAACCGTACCTGTTCAAACGGTGTGTTTATCAATTATTGAGATGTGTTTCCACAGAGGAGGTCAACAGTGTTTTGCAGCACTGTCATTCATCACCATATGGCGGACACTTTCAGTGGAAACAAAACTGCAGCCAAAGTCCTACATCAGGTTTGTTCTGGCCCACTCTTTTTAAAGATGCTTATCTTTTTGCTTTTCTATGTGACAGGTGCCGAGAATGGGAAATTTTCAGGAGAAACGATGACCGTTTGCAAAACATTCTAGAAGTGGAAATATTCGATGTATGGGTAATTGATTTCATGGGACCCTTTGTTCCATCATTCGGAAACCTGTACATCCTGGTTGCTGTAGACTTCGTCTCTAAATGGGTTGAAGCAATTGCACTACCATCCAATGATTCAAAAGTCGTGATCAAATTCCTGAAAAAGAATATTTTCACTCGGTTCGGAACACCTCGTGCAATCATCAGTGACGGTGGCTCTCATTTCTGCAATAGATACTTCGATGCACTCCTATCCAAATACGGAGTTACTCACAAAGTTTGCCATAGCTTACCATCCACAGTCAAATGGACAGGTTAAGGTTTCAAACAGGGAATCAAAAGAATCCTAGAAAGAACCGTTGGATCAACAAGGAAGGACTGGTCAAACAAAATAAGATGATGCATTATAGGCCTACCGGACAGCTTACAAGACACCCATTGGTATGTCTCCATATCGATTGGTGTTTGGGAAAGCGTGCCATCTACCAGTTGAGCTTGAACACAAGGCGTACTGGCACTGAAGAAGTTGAATCTTGATTCACAAGCTGCAGGAGAGAAAAGACTTCACCAACTCAACGAATTGGAGGAGTTTCGTCTACAGGCTTATGAGAATGCCAGATTATACAAGAAAAGACAAAGAAATGGCATGACCGAAAAATAGTGCACAGACAGTTGGAACCAAGGGCAGCAGGTGTTGTTGTACAACTCGAGGTTGAAACTTTTCCCTGGAAAGTTGAAATCTAGGTGGTCAGGTCCATTTGTGATCACTCAAGTTTTACCTTATGGAGCTGTTGAGTTACTGGATCCCAATACCAACAACACATTCAAGGTTAACAGTCAGCGTGTCAAGCACTACTGGGGAGAATCATTTGAGCGACAAAAAGAAAGTGTCACACTTTCAGATCCAGCCTAACATTCAAGAAGTCACGTCTAGCTGACGACTTTAAACATAGCGCTCGCAGGGAGGCAACCCATGCAATTTTTGTATATATGTGATTTGGTGTGTTTTATTTATGTGTGTTTAATTTTTACAGGTTTAGTCATTTCAATGGAAGATGCTCTCGCAAATCTTCACAAGCATTTCCTTCCCTTCTCTCCCTCAAAATCTCTGATGAAAGTTTACAAGCTCGCTTGGAACGGATGAGTTACTGATGATCAAAGGTATTCCTACTGAAATTCGTTGGATTATTGAAGCACGAGTCCGATTGGAAGGTGAGTCTTCTGACTCTTTATTTCAAATCTGCCTGGTTTTGGAAGAAGCACATATGCTAAGAAACGTAGAGCTAAACAAATGGGTGTTTGTTACAAATGTGCACGCTGGAATTGCAATACTCGTTGTCGTTCTTTAGGAATGGTGTCTGATAATCGTGAAGACAAAATTAAATTCATTAGGGATGGCTTGAGTAAGGAGTCTTTATGATATATCTTCGACTCTTGAGACGCATCCCAGTGGATATGTTCACATACCCATTAGCAAATTACATACACAATTCCAAAAGAAAGACAACAGTTAAGTCTTGGGAATCTGACTCAAAAGACCTTGTTTGCCAATTTATAAGAAAATTGGATGGGAAGCTTGTCCCTGACAGATAGACGTCAATCAAGCCGCTACTTTTCTTGTAAATATTATATCTCTTTGTCTTTTCTTAATAATTGTGTTTGTTTTGTTGTTTTCTTTTATTTTCTCAGACAGGATCCAGACCTTTTTGACTATCACGATATTTTTCGCTACTAATCGTCCTCTGGAAGATACTTGTGCTATTTTTACTCACCCTTTCAGGTACTATAAATTCAGCTCGTCATTGTACTTTTGAAGGCATCCAGAGTTGAGAAAGAAATACATATAAAAAAAATGGAAGCCACTTCAAGAAGACGAGTTGAAAACATCTGTGTGTTTTGCGGTAGTAGTGTTGGTACTAAGCCACAATACGTAGAAGCAGCACATGAATTGGGTCAAGTCTTAGCTGCAAGGAATATGCACTTAATATATGGCGGAGGCAATCTTGGACTAATGGGGATCGTTTCAAAGGCAGTACAGGAAGGAGGCAGTCATGTTTTGGAATCATCCCAAACCCTTGGCAGAGGCAAATCTTATTGGATCATCAAACGGAGAGGAACTGATCGTGCCAGGTGTGTCTGAACGACTGGTAGAAATGATTAACCGTGCTGATGCTTTTATCGCTTTGCCAGGTGGCTTGGGCACATTGGAGGAAATTTTTATAGTACTATCTTGGGCGAACTTGAACATACACCAGAAACCAATTGGGCTATTTAACGTTGATGGATTTTATGATTTTCTTTGTGTGTTTCTTGATGATGCCCGGAGAAATGGGTTCGTGTCAAACCTTAAAGAACTCATTTTTACTGCTAGAACTGCTCTGGATCTAATAGACCAACTTATAGCCTATGAACCACGAGTTGACCCTATCCTTTCAAGATAAATTGGTCTGAGGACGATCGTGGTAAGAGGCGTAGGATTAATCTGGATCTTAACCTTTAATTTCCTGTAGAATTTCAGCTAACCAGGTATTATTTTCTAAACTCTTCTTCTACTTTTTAAGACATTGGGGACAATGTCTCATTTAGGTTCGGGGGAGGGAATTAGTTGATCAGTACCTTTTTTTTAGTTTGTGTGCTGTTTTTATTTTTTCCAAAATTTTTTCGAAAAATACAAAAAAATTGAAACTTTTCAAAAATTACAAAAAATTTTTTGCGTTTTTTTTTTGTGTTTTTATTTTGACTAAAATGGTGAAATTGGTAAGAGATAGCTGAGTAAGAGTTTCCACTCCTGAGACGTATCTCAAGCCTATTTTCGAAATAAGTTAATTTTTGTTTATTTCCTTTTGAATTATTTAATTGTGAATTCTCTATAATACTGATTAAAATGGATCTTCATATGCTCAGTTAGCAGGTATTATCAACATACAAAGTAACATACGGACATGAGCTAAAATTGAAAAGTTTGTAATATTCAGTGCTCTGGTTTAATTGGAGGAAGCATCTCAAAAAGCAATGGAGTAAAAAAAAAAAAAAAAAAAAAAAAAAAAACGTCTGAGATCCGAGTTATTAAGTCTGTAAGGGTGTTTTAACACCTAGTGCCCTAAAGCCAATTGGTTTGGGAGTCACTGGCCCAAAGCTCGCTACATGGATCAAAGATGCTGCAAAAATATATATCTCTGAAGTCTGAGTAATTAAGTCCGTAGGGGTGTCTTAACACGGTGCCCTGGTGCCCTAAGCCAACTGGTTTGGAGCCACCGGCCCAAAGCTCATTACATAGATGGAAGGTATTGTTATAAATAAAATAAAGAAAAAATTCAGAAAAATATTCCATTGGTATAAAAGGGGTGAATTCTGATAAAATTCAGGACAAAAATATTACTCTCTTCTCAACTGCACTATGACTGTTGTGGAAAAAATGAGATTGTTTAATACTTTGTTAGCTGTGTATATGGAGAATGGTAAATATAATCGGAGAATTTACTTATTCGGTAATTTAGAAAGAAACAAAACAACTAGTAACTTGGAGTAGAAGTTTCACCTGATTAGTCACTAACTTTCTTTATTCTATTTTCTTTTGTCTTTTTGCTTTTGTGTGCATTAGTTTACTACCTTTTTACTTTTGTAAAATGTTTGTGGGTTCATTGCTGTAAACCCTCACGAGACTACAACAACTCGTCCACTAGGGACACCTAGGGGGTTAAAGGCTTGTTGCATATGCTAAATGCAACCGTGATCCCTACGAAAGTGGCTTAGTTTAATTTTAATTGTTATTGTATTTTATTTTGTTGTTTTTCTCGAGGACTAGCAAAATGTTAGGTTTGGGGGTGTGATGAGCGGAAAATATATCAATATTTACCGACCCTTTTACTTAATATTTTTGTTTAGTTTCTCGGGTTTGATGAACGTTTTGATATATTTTAGTTTATTTTTGCAGATAAAAAATAATATTGGGACTTAATGAAATCATTTAGGACGAAATATGGGTCAAATAAAGGCAATTATTGGACTTGATATTTTAATTTTGGAGATTGGAAACTTGAAAAGGGCGTTTTAACGAAGTGCAGTTTTTGGAAATTCCAGTTTTTGCGCATCTGGTAGTATTTGGGGCAAACTTTTCACTCCGATATCGGATTGATCTGAATCAAGTGCCATATTAAAGAGACTCGAAGATCTACAACTGTGAAAGACAAAATAATTTCGAATTACGAAGATTTCATGACCGAAATTGATGAACCATCCAGAAGTGTGTGATGTGTAATTATTAAAGTCATTATCAATCATTTTCAAAGCAAAATATAAATTAATAAATAATTAATAAAAATTATCAAATCACCACCAAACAAGATAAGAAATTAGTGGAGCAATTATGGATTTGTTGGAGTAATTAGTGGAGAAATTAATAATGGATTTGGTGGAGAATTTGATGGATGATTTGATGGAGGCAAAATTTTGCCTATAAATACCAAGCCATTTCATTTGTAAAATTCATACTTTCTTCTTTGAAAATTCCTAATGAATAAATAAGAAGATTGTATCTTGTTTGTTTATTTACAGCTTCAGTAATTAATTTCCGCTTTCGCACTTTCTTTTCTTTATTTTTCAGTTTTTACTTTTCGCAATTTACTTTTACGCACAAACCTTTTCTTTCTTTACTTTTGCAGTTTTTATTTTTCAAGCAATGAGGAGGTAACTCCCCCTTCCTGATGTAAAAGGTAAAGCTTTTATTATTGCTATCTAGATTAATCTCCCTTAAAAATAATATATTCACTATTTAAAATTTGACTTAAAAAGGATACCGCTATATTGGTCGGTTTGTAATTTAATTTTAATATGGTTTAAACCTGACTAATCAAGGATACCGCCAGATTGGTCGGTTGCTAATTTAATTTTGGTTCCGCATTTATGGCTGGTTTATGGACAAATATTACCGCCTTAATGGCTGGTTGGACTTAATTTGACTTAATCAGGATACCGCCAGATTGGTCAGTGGTAATGTTATCACAAGTTTATATATTATTTTATGGGAGATATCTAAATTAGTAGTAGTAAAAGTAATTCATTTTACCTTAGCATTTATTTTATTGTAATTTACTTTTCAGTATTTACTTTACCGCATTTTTACTTTATGTCTCTTATTTTCAAGTTTTTACTAGCCCTAGTTTTGTGTTGTAATTAAATTAGTTATCTGGGGTTGTGATGACTTTTAATATCACCGTTTTATAAGGGGTTAGATTATAGCTGGGTAATATAAGATTTATTTATTGAGTCTTAATCTTAATGCTTTTTCATTAACTGGCCATTAATAAAATTGATCTGGTAAATCTAAAATGAACTAGACATAAGGATTTTAGGTTTCAGCCTTAGACTCAATAGCCCAAGATCTTCCTTGAGGATAGATAACCCTTTAATAGATTTTCTTACAGGATAGGAATATACCTGTCGGGCGGGGGTAGCCATAATTGGAACTTAAACTTAATGAATCCAGATAATTTGGTTGACATAGACATATGGTTCAATTGGGTTAAACTGGGTATTTGTGTCTGACCATCGACAGAGGCTTACACATAATTTAGTGTTCCAGGTTAATAAATCAATATATTACCGAACTTTAAGATAACCACTTCATCTTTAAAATGATATTAAGAAATCACAACCCTAGATAGTTTTTTAATATGAATTTCTTAAACCTACTTTCGAACAACTTTATTTACTTATTTTTAATTAGAATCGTCACCTTTTCAAATCAATCAAACAACCTGTTAGATACTAGTAATCATTTGACCTCATAAATTTAATAGAAGAGATATTAAGTCCTCGTGGGATCGATACTTTTTATACTACTTGAACGATACGTGCGCTTGCGTTATACGTGTGTGTTTACGCCGGTCAAAAAGCGGTGCTGAGATCAACAAAGATGTTGGAATCAATGCATCCACTGAGAAAGTTTGAAAAGAAATCAACGAAGCAGATACAACAGATAGAGGAAAAAAAGAGGCAAAAGAAAATGATCGAGAGAAAGATTCACTCCACGTCCACATTTTCCACAGTGTCTCCAGAAACATAAACTAGATAAGTAGTTT
>SKCR01032937.1:0-42617 GCA_019454045.1 Zanthoxylum bungeanum
AAGAGGCAACAAATGGTTTCAACAGGATGTTAAAGATTGGTGAAGGCGGTTTTGGCAACGTGTATAAAGGCACAATTAGGCCTCCTGATGGCAGGGGTGAGCCACTAGTTGTTGCCATTAAAAGGCTGAACAAAAATAGTTTGCAGGTATTAGATTTTATTTCAGTTTGGTGTAGCTTGTTTTGGATTTGTTGCTGCTGTATTTAATTTGTTTGTTCTTTCCCGTTAGAATTAGTTATCTTTATGACGAGACTTCTCTTGGCATAGTATTGAATTTAATTTACTGCAAAGTGTGGATCTTATTGTGGTGCTACATTGAATTTTGGGATTGTATTGTGCTGGAATTGATGAAAATTGGTAATTGAGAGAGAATATAGAATTGAATTAGATAGGGATCGGCATTACAGCCTCATTCTCGTTTGTTTTGCATGATATTGGTCATCTTATTTTCATTGAAAATACAGGATTTAGTCGAGAGAATATTCTGTATGGGGAAGGACTTGATTTCTCTGCATTGTAGAGCAAGAATGGAGGTGAAAGATTAAAAGATAGGGAAAATGTTTAATGAATTGACTTGGTGTATTTTTTTGCTCTTCATTATGCTTCTCTTTTTGGGTAACAAGCTCATGATGATGATTCCATTGCACTTTATTTTATGGACTAATTCATGTTCTTTACTATGTTTTAATGCAGGGTCATAAGCAATGGCTTGCGGAAGTTCAATTTCTTGGAGTTGTTAGTCACCCAAACTTAGTGAAACTTATAGGATATTGCTCCACAGAAGACGAAAGAGGGATTCAAAGGCTTCTGGTGTATGAATATATGCGTAATAGAAGCTTAGAAGATCACCTCTTTAGCAGGGCTCTGCCTACTCTGCCTTGGAAGATGAGATTGGATATAATCCTTGGTGCGGCTGAAGGATTGGCTTATTTACACGGGGGATTGGAAATCCAGGTAAATTTTCTTTGATTCGAGAAACTTGACTTGACCATGTAATTGCGTATCAATGTTCTCGGAGTTAAATATTTAATCATCCATGAGTATGAGGCTTCAACCCCAACTTGTTTCACCTGTCTTTTCTAATTTTAGTAGACACCTTTGATCATCTAACTTGTAGATTTTGAGCGTCAGGAACCAGAAACATGTTGGTGCTGCTTTATTCTAGTTGTTTTAGTGTTATGTCTGGGTAAATGTCTGTGTACGTATAGTTTTGCTTGAGTGTTCATTTTAAATTGGCCCCATTCTTACTATCCGACAAGTTGAAAATTCGAGGTTTATATTGGTGAGGTAGCTGCATCGAGTAATAAGAGTTCAAATTTGTCTGTTTAGAGAAACTATACTTACCAGAAATGATTTACCATTACACATTTAGATCTACCTAAAGTTAATTGATTGAGATTTTCCTTTCAACAGCTTTGAGCTGCAAACTGATAGAAGTTAGGAAATAATCAGAGATACATCACATGCTGTTATTTTTGGTGAATTCTGGGTAAAATAAAAGACCTATAATTTGTTATGGTCCTAAAGATTCATTGTGCCACATTCTTGGTTCATGCCTCGTAGTGGGCTCAAACACTGTTATTACCTTTGAATTATGCTGTTTGCTAACTCCTACATGCCTACCACCTTGATTCAAGACAACATTCTTATCTGCATGTTCTTGAACAATTGTTGCTTATGCTGATTCTGTAGGTGATATATCGAGATTTCAAGACATCAAATGTGCTCTTGGATGAGAACTTTAAGCCGAAGCTCTCAGACTTCGGGCTTGCCAGGGAAGGGCCAACAGGGGATCATACTCATGTATCAACCGCGGTAATTTTTCACGGACAAAATGAGCCCTTCTGTTTACTTGCTTAGCTCTCTCATTCAGGCAATAGCCATAGATAGATTTCTTCAAAATTCTTTGGCACGAAGCATGCATGGATTGCTAGTTTGATTTGATGATTTATAACTTTGCTACGGCATTAATGAATTAGATTCTTATGTTTTATATATGTCATCAGGTTCTTGGGACATATGGATATGCTGCCCCAGAATATGTCGAAACAGGCCATCTCAAATCCCAAAGTGATATATGGAGTTTTGGTGTGGTGCTATATGAGATCCTCACTGGCAGGCGAGTGCTAGAAAGAAACCGTCCAATAAAGGAGCAGAAACTTCTTGAGTGGGTGAAGGAATTCCCAGCTGACAGTAGCAAATTCAGCATGATAATAGACCCGCGTCTCAGAAACCACTACTCCATCAGTGCTGCTCGGAAAGTTGCTAAATTGGCAGACAGATGCATGAAGAAGAACCCTGAAGACCGACCAACGATGAACCAAGTGGTAGAAAGCTTAAAGCTAGCAATACAAGAATCAGAAGAGGGAAACACCAGCACTACCACTACTGCCAAAAAGAGTCCTGTTACTTCTGCATCAAGATATGTTGATAGAAGATCAAAGAGGGTTTGTATAATATGGATATTTGTGATTTTAAACCAAATGCCTAGAATCTTTATGCTGATTAACTTTTGATTATCATTCTTTCTGATTAACTTTTGATTATCATTCTTCTGACAGGTTTAAGTGCAGAGGATACAAGTGCAAAAATGGGAAGGGCCTATTTATCCAACAAAATTGATTGGAACTACACAGCTTTCTTGGCCTTACATGCCTGATTCAACTTGTGGCAAATAAGCAAAGCCTTGAATTTGATCCTGCAAATTAATCATTTTTTTTAATTTTCTTTGTACTGCTAAATGAAGAGGCAATGAAGAGGACGGCATATTGGATATGTAAAATGCTTGTAAATTACTAGAGCAAACTCATGCTGAGGCGATTGTAGCTTGTTGTATTAGGTATAAATGAGATAAATTACCAATTTTTTTGAAAATATTCTTATTTCTTTTGCTTTCGGCTTCCTTGATGGGCTGTTGGTGGTGACACTAGTCACACTTTTTAAGCACTTGTGTCCATAATTAACCAACCCGGAGCGGCCCTGAGATTCATGAGATCCTATATGAGTATTTAAAATGTGACCCCTATTAATTAATTATTATTATTATTTTTTCTTTAATGCCATGGTTATTTAAAAGGGGAATTCCAGAAATTCTAAGTGGGCTCTTAGTATAAAAACCTGACAGGTTCGGACCATAAGCTACCGACCCAATTTTAACAACAAAATCCACAAATCAATTATCCAATTCCAAAATCAAGCAGTCATCATTATGATTAAGGATTAAAATTGAGAGAGAAGGGGATCAGGATTAAGTGTTAGCACTGGAATTAACATCATGATTTATCTAATATAAATTTCATGTGAATTTTATTTATCTTTAAACTATCGATCCAATACTTAATACAAACTTAACTAAATCATAATTCGAGAGAGGATCCATTATTATTGTTTTTTTTACTCTACCATGTTATAATAGAGCCACACCCTTGAAGTCTTTACAAAAAGCAATAGTAAACATATTAAATCCTCCTCATAATCCGCAGAATTAGAAATCTCATATTTTTATTTTAAGATAGGAGGATATATTCAATTCATTGTCGAATTATTTGTTGCTAGAACCTGTGCGTTTGCACCTATCATATCTCTCTAGTGTATTCTCCCTAGTATTTTCAAAATCGAACTACTACTGATCAAAAATATTCAATGAGTTAGTGATTCGACTGGTTGAACTGTTCTGAAAAAATTGACAGAATCGAGATATGTCAAAAATAATTTTATTTTAATTTTTTATTTTAGAAATTAAAAAAAAAAATGAACCAATTTAGTTCGATTCACTGATTTTGACCGATTTTATTTTAATTTTGACTGATTTTTTTTACTTATGGACTCAGATTAGCAGATGCTAGAATTTCCAGAGTACCAATCCATGAAGAACTGTCCGTACTGGGAGTTCCAGGTACCATCTCTCCCAGCATCTTCAGGAAATTGATTGTACTGGCCAGAATCATGAGTCCCACTTCTTCCCCCATTGCCTTTGCTGATGCTTCCAGTGAAGCTTTCATCTACTGTTTTGACCGAGAAGCTCATTTAGACATGAAATAGTGCATAACTTGATAATTCCAAATTCCATTTGACTTTGATGTTTCACCTCATTTATATTTGGAAAATTATCATATACAAATTCTCTGTAACGTTATCAAAAATAAATAAATTTTTTTTTTATTAATTGATCCATCTAAAAATTATAAAGTATATCAAAAATATAAAAAAAAATATTTACCTATTTTGTATCAAATGTATACTTAATGTTTGATACTATACCCTGTTTTAAAATCTTTGAGTGATCTGGTTAATAATATTCCAGAATTTATATATTTTTAATAACATATAAATATTTAAATATATCATTTATGATTTTCCTTCATATTTTGTTTGTGATTACATTTGATGGGTGGACCTTATTTTTTTTCCCCTTTAGAACATGGGGGCTCCCATTTTAGATAAATTAATGTTGGCAAAATAATTGATGGGCCATCCAAGAAAGTGTATTATATGAATTGATGTGATACTCAAATTCCTTAAAATAAGATGGATAAATGGGTCAAATTTTGTTTTGTTTTTTTTTTTTTCATAATTTTAAATTTATTTATTTAAGTCAAAATTTAATAAAATATAATAAGAATATTAATTCAAAATTTGAGAAATTGGGTTTTTTTCTAAAATTTTAAAAATATTAATAAACAATATTTAAATTAGAGGAAATCTTTTCAAAGTGCGGTCCACCTTACCTGGAAACCTCTCGATTCCATTGTTGTTTGGATAAGTTGGATTAGTATTATCATTTAATCTCTTGTAATTAATTACCATTTGTTCACTGTGATTATTGACTATAAACGCGGGACTTCTATGTCTACTTATATCTTTTTCAATAACTTTTAATTAATTCTAACAATTCCTGTATAAATATTATTTAAGACAGAGATGGTACAAAGTAGAAACTAAGAATGAACTAGTAAATGTGTATAAAGGAATTGTCTGTGTATAAATACTAGGTCAGGATTCTTGTTGATTTCTTCAAGTACCCATGGAGGTAGAGGAATACTGTATATATTCAATAGAAAGACCATTATTAATTACTAAGATTTGAAACTGTTTGGTTACAACACCATTTACAAGTACTACGGAAAATAAATACGCGTGCAGTGCACACTCATATACATCTATATATATATATATATATATATAAACTTTGCTTCTATTCAAGTGCACCGAATTTGACACTGAGTCCGGTACTGGAAGCAGCATCACAAACACAGGCTAGCTCCTTATCAATTAATACAGTAACAGTTGCTTCCACATTAATTGATTATAATTATGAGAAGGACTTGCAAGCTCCATTGTTTTCTCACTACTCTTCCTAATAATTCCTTCCATTATTATTTATCGATTGTTTCATACGAGAGAGATGGCATGAGGGTTTAAATTAATATTGCTGTGGCAAAACAAATTATGGGTGTTAACCCTGGTTTTGGTGTCTTTTAAATTGATAAAAGAAGTTGAAGAACGTAGAGTTTAACATATTTATTTTTCTTTGTAAATGAAGAGGGATGATGATGAAGAAGAATAAAAAATATACAATGAAGGTGAGACTATTTGATAATTAAAAATATAAAAAAATATAGTTGGTCGGTCATTCGGTCGTTAAGTTACTGACTGACGCTATTTTGATCAGTAATTTATCACTGACGAGTCAAATACTGACTGAATATATTCGGTTGGTTTTTGATCGATAATCATAATTGCCGACTAAATATTCGGTCGTTAATCTCCAATTTTCTTGTAGTGTAATAGGAAACTCTAAAGGAGAAGAAAATTTACAATACAAGTATACAACGGAGGTACCATGTCAACAATTTAATAATTTATTGCCATATTACTCATGTTATTTAAATAATGAATATTAAATCATATATGTTATTTACTAATTTATTCGTGATACCATATCACCAATTACCTTTTCAAGTCAAATTCACTTTAAGCAGTTGCACTTTTTTCCATTCTTATCCAGTAATCAAACTGAAATGGAAAATATTTCCTTTTTAAAACGGCCATGATTAAATGGCTACAGATGATGTGGTACCTCTAGATTTTTTTCCCGCGAATTGTGGGTTGTTGACACGAAAGTTATATCTGTGATCTGTATTCATTGTACAATACTCACGTTATAAATAGTTTCTATTTTTTTTAATCAAAAAACTGTTTGAAGATTCGAAACTTGACGAATAATAAATTAATATTTGATCATCACAGTAACCATATATATATATATATATAAAAGTTAAATAATTTTAAACCTTCTTATCGTGCAACATGACAACTCATATTAAATATAAAATTAAATTAATAAATCTATTAAATAAAAATATATTATAATAAAAATAAATACCATAATTTATATAGAACTCTATTTTAATAAAAAAAAAATATATTATACTATCCTATTAAAATAAGAAATTGTTGGTAGATGAAAATCCCAACCAGAGGATGAAGTCGCCCTAGGACGAAAGGAAGAACGAAGAGAAGAAGGACGATGGGCCGAGGAACGACGAAGAGCTTGGGGCGACCGGACCAATGATTAGGGCGAAAACCCATGATGCGGTTACTTCCACGATCGTAGCAGTTAGACGGTTTTCCCTCCATAACCAAGCAGTTGAGACACGCAGCTCAACGGTTACAGTCACGATCTTGCAGCTGCATGGAGATACTGGAACCGCCTAAAACGGTTGACAAACTTCACTATAAAAGCTTATCTATGCCAAGAGAACAAGTCCGATCAAATGAAGACTCAAATGAGCATATTTTTTTTTCTTAGATTGTAATATTAGGACTGTAACTTGTGTGCTTGCACCCCTTGGAGGCTTATTCACTTAATCAAACACCCCTTGCTGGGACATTGTCTCAGGAGGTTTGAACCTTACACGCTCTTCTTTCTTCACGCATAAAAATTGCGCAAACAGTTTTTGGCGACCACAGTGGGAGAATTGGTGTAAAGAGTGAAGATGCCTCCGAAAAGAAACGCTCAAACTGGCTCAACTGCGGAGGAAGGAGGACTGGAGCAAACCAATCCAGCCCAACGTTCCAGCCATAGTGGGTCAATTCGAGGGTCTGGCAGATGCTAGTCGGTACGAACTTATGAGAGAACTCAGCCCTAACGCAGTGCGCGCGTTGTTCGGTGAATTCACACAGGATGTTGTCGAGCAGGTTAGGCTCCAAAATGCACATGTCATAGATAAGTTCGTATCAACTACTAATTCACATTATGAAAACATGGCTAAACATCTAAGCTCGTTAAACGAATTAATGGCCAAATGTGTAAACGGCGGGACGGTGCTGCCGCAGACTACGCCCCCCTGCGGCAAGCAGTCAGGAGGCTGGTCCTAGTAATATTCCTTCTCAGGGAACCAACATCCCTACGGTTCTCAGGGGAGGAATAAGTCCTGGAGGCAATGGCCCACAATTAGGACCAAATATACACCAAGGGCCAAATATGGCACAAAATGAAGTGGTGTTGCCTCAGGGTGTCCAGGCTTCTCAGGGGCAGAACCCTGAGTATGTCCCACTTTTGAGAGGACCGCAACCACCGCCCATAGCTGTGCCATTTAATGGCAATGATATGCTAAGGGAGCAAATGACCGAGATCCTTCAAAACCAATTTGGTCTAGGCATACGGCCAATTCGGCCAAGATATCGGAAACCGTATCCTGATTGGGTCGATGTGGCCTATCCATGGCCTAGAAACTACAAGATACCAGATTTTTCCCTTTTACGGGGTCTGGGGAAGTTTCTACCATGGAACACGTAGGACGATTTACCCTCCAGTGTGGGGAAGTTAATGATTTCCACAAACTAAGATTATTTCACGGATCACTGTCAGGGGTAGCTTGCTCCTGGTATGTTAATCTGCCGACCAATTCGGTAGAAAGTTGGCAGCAGATGGAGCAACTGTTTCATGCGCAATTTTACAAGGCTGAATCTGAAGTGGCCTTAGCCGATTTGGCAAACTTAAGACAATTACCAGAAGAGTGGGCCAAGACATTTTTACAACGGTTTAAGGTAGCCTGAGGTCGATGTTACGTGCCTTTGCCCGAAAAAGAATTTGTGAGGATCGCTCAAGGTTGCTTAAATCTCGATCTGAAAAATAAGTTTCAGGATCGCGAGTTTTGGGACCTTCCCAAATCACCACCAGTGTGGTGCGTTATAAGCGATTATTACGAGAAGATGAGCAAATGAAGAATTCGAGCAAAGTGACATATTACAGGAATATGACTATGAGATGAGCGAAATAGATACCGAGTCGGCCGATTTATGTCTGGCCGAGTTGGTTAAAGGGAAACCTTACGTTTGCAAAACGTGGGCGGCAAGTGAAAAAAAAAATGATAGAAATGGCAGAAACTTCTCATTTGATATTACTAAAGTCGATGCCATATTTGACCATTATATAAGGACGAGCAAATTAGCTTGAGCGACCGACATACGTTGCCAACAGCCGGGCAGATCGGTAGTAAAAAATATTGTAAGTGGCACAATGCATGGTCTCACACAACTAATAATTGCCTTGTTTTCGTAATGTCTTACAGGATGCCATAGAATCCAGACGAATCACGTTCGAGAAAAAGATGGCCGTGGATACCAACCTTTTTCCAAAATCGGTGGGGGTGAACATGATTAATCCAGACCTTGCCAAGGTGAACCTGCCGAAAGTCAAATTAGTGCTAGACGAAGGACAGCACCGTCGTCGTCCAAGCGCTCTGGAAAGGATTAAGGTGCCTTCAGGGCAAGGAGACCAGCAGAACATTTGTATTCGATGCAAAAACGACATGGAATGGATGAAAGAGTTAGAAGACACTTGCGAAAGGCCTGCAAAGAGAAAGCAATCATCATGGCAACCCCGGACCTTCGCCCCAAGGTTCTATGGGGAGAATTCAAATTTCGTCCAGAATGTAAGGACGTTCAGGCCGAAGATTAATCGGCCCAATGTTTGGCATTCATACCAAAAGCCACACTCGGGCCAGCGGTCAGGCAGGAACTATCGCCCTGTAGACGAAATGACAAGGACGCAGTTGAGGCGGCACCAAAGGAATTATGGCCGTTTGATGCGTCGACAAGGTGAAACGAAGGCCACCACAGGCCGTAGCCCTCGCACCACAGAGAAAACAGAAGTAAATAAAAAAGGGGGTGACAACAAAGAAGGAACGATGGTAAGTTGCGACGAACGCACTAAATTCGGCAGACGGAAACCGGACGAAACAGACGACGAAGAGCCGCCTATCGTCATTCAGTTCGGCAGTATGCCGCCAGTGGTGGCTAATCATTACCTATTGCCTGGGAAATTCAGGAGAGATAACAATTGGGAAGCTGGAACAAGCGAGGACGTTTATGAGGGTGGCGAAACCGAATTTGCAGCGCTCTCAATCACAGACCGGGAGGCTGAAGAGGAAGAGATGACCGATGTAGAAGAAGAAATAGACATCAAGACCGAATCAAGGAGAATGGGAATTTCACAGAATCGGCTTCTCAAAGAATTATATGAAGCCGGAAATCCTGCAGATCAAGACCGAATCAAGGAGAAGGGGAATTTCACAGAATCGGTTCTCAAAGAATTATATGAAGCGGAAATCCTGCAGATCAAGCCGAATCAAGGAGAAGGGAATTTCACAGAATCGGCTTCTCAAGAATTATATGAAGCCGAAAATCCTGCAGTCGGGACATTGTGAGAAGATTTGGGACGATACCCGTTCCTTGTTCTGTATGGGATACCTAAGATAAAACGGGCCATCACTAGAGCAAAAACGGAGATTGACTGTCAATCATGTCTCCTAAGATGCGCCAGCCACGTTGCCACCTTCTGGATGGGACATAAAAGAGGAATCGCCTCAAGTTAACATGAGGCCGATCATGCTATGGAAATAGGGCTATCAGGTAAAGTGGTTTTCCCGAGGCCACCAACACACATGACGAAGCATCTGCGGCCGCTGTATATGAAAACAAAGACTAATGAGATACCTGTCACCAAAGTACTAATTGATAACGGGGCGACCATTAATGCAATACCAGTTAGGATGCTAGGACGTTTGGCAAAGTCCGAAGAAGACCTTCTCCCTACGGAAGTGATGCTTACCGGCTTTAATGGAGGGGCGACGAAAGCAAAAGGATTTATTCCATTGGACCTGCAAGTGGGAAGTACTACGAAGACAATGGTGTTTTTCGTCATAGATGGACCAACTACATGCAATATGCTACTGGGACGAGACTGGATTCACGGCAGCCGATGCATCCCTTCATCCCTTCATCAATGCATGGTTTTCTGGAACCAGAGGGACGGAGTAGAGATAGTGCATGCCGACAATAAGCCCTTCGCTGCGGAGACAAACTCGACCGAGTACTTCATGTACGAAGGGAACTATGGGCTGGCTAGAGTTTCGAATGAAGGGGAAAGCCCTACTATTGTGGCTCAGAATGACGAGTTTTACCCCTCTACGTTGCTGGACGATTTGTTCGCACAAACGAGGCCAACCACAGTGGTCTTTGGAGAACCGACACACATCGATTCGAATGAAGTGCGGCCAGAATAAGGAGCAAGCCGCTCTTGCGGTCTCCAAGGCCAATTTATTGGCCTATGTGATGGAGCGAAGAAGTGAGGACGAAGCACATGCCGCTATTTCGGCCTTAAGAGGCAAATTACTGGCATACCAGACGGAGGACAAAATAAAAGAACTATGTGGAGTGGACTACTTGATGGAAGAAGGAGAATCAAAAGAAGAAGAGTTCGCCCTGAATGGACGACGCAAGACAAACATCTCAAGAGGACAAGATGCTTTGGACGAGGTAAATCTGGGGAATGAGCACGATAGGCGCATAACTTACGTCAGCAAGGAATTGGAACCCCAGGTACGTGAAAAGTTAGTTAGTTTGTTGCAAAGATACAAAGATTGTTTTGCATGGGACTACCATGAGATGCCTGATTTAGATAGGACGTTGGTAGAGCATAGGCTGCCAATCATGCCAAGTCATAGGCCTCACAGGCAGCCTCTCCGGAGGTTTGCGCCCAATGTCTTGCCTGATATTAAGAAAGAAGTTGAACGACTGTATGAGGCAAAATTCATTAGGACGACCAGATATGTATAATGGTTGTCAAATATTGTCCCAGTTAGGAAAAAGAATGGAAAGATAAGGATTTGTATAGATTTCAGAAATTTAAACCTGGCAACACCAAATGATAAATACCCAATGCCGATAGTAGATTCCCTAGTGGATTCCACGGCAGGGTATCATGTATACTCGTTTATGGATGGGTATGCGGGTTATAATCAGATTTACATCGCCGAAGATGATGTACATAAGACGACCTTTAGATGCCCATGTTCTCTAGGGTGTTATGAATGGGCGGTCATGCCATTCGGCCTGAAAAATACTGGTGCCACTTATCAGCGGGCTATGAACTTGATCTTTCATGACATGATTGGCGAATTCGTAGAAGTCTATGTGGACGATATAGTGGCTAAATCTGTGATTATGGACGAATATTTTGGCCACATAGCAGCAGCCTTCGAAAGAATGAGAAAGTTCAAACTAAGAATGAACCCTGCCAAATGTGATTTCGGGGTGTGCGCGGGAAATTTCCTAGGGTTTCTAGTGCACCAATGAGGAATTGAGATCGACACAATAAGTCTCAGGCAATCACTGAAGCTATGCCACCCCGAAATAAAAAAGAGTTGCAGAGATTTTTAGGAAAAATTAACTTTTTAAGGCGATTCATCTCCAACTGTGCAGGGAAAACAAAAGTGTTCTCCTCCTTATTAAAGCTAAAGGGCGAGGACGAATTCGTCTAGACCGAGGAACATCAACAAGCCTTTGACAGCCTGAAGAAATACTTGTCACAGCCGCCGGAGATGGAAGCCTCTCTTTGTACGGTGTGAAATGGAATGTAAGAAGACTCGCTAACGGCCATCCACACTGTGTAAGGTGTGAAATGAAATGTAAGGTTGTGGATGGACTGCGTCCGTTAGCGACAGATTGTCCGGGGTCATTTGTGTGGAAGGTACTGCGCCTCCCGAGTTGCGACTGGGTCAAGCTCGTTAACAACAGCTTGCCTGAGCTTCTCTACGCGGAGCATGCTGCTTACCTGGGACCTCATATTCTATAGACTGGGGATTGGCCGAATGAAAGGCCGGCCAAAGGCGGAAACGGGTGATCATATAAGTTTCCATCACTCTAATCTATACGCCGTTTCGTCTTCTCCGACGAAAAAAATCCGCTCCCCAGATTCTCTGGACTGAGGGATCGACCGAATAGTGGGCCGGTCGAATTCAGAAAGGAATGGTCTTAAATTCTTCATTCCAATCTATACGCTTTTTTTTCTTCGACCATAATTCTATCCTACAGGTTCTCTGGACTGAGGGATTGGCCGGGTACCATCCCTCGATTGGAGTATCGGTCTTCCCTGAAATGAGGAACACAACGAACGGGATGGAAGACTAAAAAGAAAATTCACCTCGATCTTCACACTCACAGTTCAATCAAGGTAAATTTGGGGGACAATTGTTGGTAGACGAAAATCCCCACCAGAGGATGAAGTCGCCCTAGGACGAAAGGAATAACGAAGAGAAGAAGGACGATGGGCCGAGGAGCGACGAAGAGCTTGTGGCGACCAGACCAATGGTTAGGGCGAAAACCCATGATGCGGTTACTTCCACGATCGTATCAGTTGAACGATTTTCCCTCCATAACCAAACGTTTGAGACATGCAGCTCAACGGTTACAGCACGATCTTGCAGCTGCAGGGAGATACTGGAACCGCCTAAAACGGTTGACAAACTTCACTATAAAAGCTTATTTATGCCAAGAGAACAAGCCCGATCAAATGAAGACTCAAATGAACATATTTTTTATTTTTCTTTTTTTAGATTGTAATCTTATGACTGTAACTTGTGTGCTTGCGCCCCTTGGAGGCTTATTCACTTAATCAAACACCCTTGCTCGGACATGTCTCAAGAGGTTTGAACCTTACACGCTCTTCTTTTCACGCATATAAAAATTGCGCAAACAGAAATACTATTAAATTATAAAATTAAATTAATAAATCTAAGAATAAGAATCTTATTATAACAAAAAAAATTATACTATCCTATTAAAATAAAAAATACTATCAAACCTTGTTATAAAAAAGATTATTATATTATCTTATTAATTAAATTAATAAATCTACTCCCTCCGTCCCTTTTTAATAAGTCGTTGGTCTTTTTCCCAACAAAATAATGGAACATGATTAATGTGGTAAAAAATTAATCTTTTCTTGATATACCCCTCATTAACCCAACACACAATCACACTTAAATTCATACAATTGCTTAAATTTTTTAAGGAAATTAAGTTTGGCTTAACCGCCAAATATTTTATAATTTTATAATTTGGAGTAGTTACTCCCATTTTGTTTATGAAAAATTCAATTTGGAGCCATTAAAGTTTCGTCAAATTGCTTTCAAATTTTTAGATTAATTGCTATACATGCAAACATATGTAGACCGGCCACGGTTCCGGTTCGGAACCAACCGTTCCGGTTCCGGAACCGAACCGGAATGGGACCGGTTCGGTTGGGGTTCCACCCCAACTCGAACGGTCCGAACCGGTGGAACCGTACACCGGTTCGGACGGTTCCAACCGGAACCGAACGGTTCCGGTTGGAACCGTCGGGTTCCTGTTGGAACCGTAGGGTTCCAACAGGAACCCTAAGGCCCCCAACGGCAGTAGCCGTTGGGGGATGCAGCGGGAGCCGTTTGGCTCCCTGCCAAAAAAAAAATAAAAATAAAATTATAAAAAAAAATTTATTATATAAAATAAAAATTACTAATGTACCCCTAATAACGGTAATAAAACGGTTATATTTAGGGGCATTTTTGTATCAAAAAAAAAATTCTAAAATTCTATAAATAGGATTCATTTTTCATAATTTCATCACACCAATTTCTCAACTTTCTCATTTTCTATAAATCTCTTATTCTCAATCTTACTTCAATACAATTCTCTTATTTTAGTTGTTAATTAATTTGTTATCACCATTCAGCATTCGCATCGCAATTATTCAAATGGCAAGCTCATCCGAGAACATAATGTCAAATAATGCCGACCCAGGAGAGCGGCCCCAGTGTCAGTGCACAATCACGGAGAAGAGAAGTTAAGGCTCGGTCCTCCGATATTTTCAAAATTCATTTTAATTTGGAACGCCTAGACGATGGTTCACAACGAGCAATTTGCAACTATTGTGGGGTTATCTATAAATTTTCTGGTGGATACGGAAATATGATCAAGCACATGGAGAAACATCATCCGGTTGAATTTGGCATTGATACGACGCAGACTCAAATGGCCAGGTACGCATCATCTAGTAGAGGTACGAGTAGTGTAGATTTATTTAAATATTCTGATGCAAAAAATAGAGAAGAATTTGCGAAATTAACATGTATGGCACATCTTTCTTTAAGCTTTGGTGAAAAACTTCATTTTACTAATTACGTGCATAATGCTTTAAACCCTGCTGCATGTAGAATGACTCGAAACACAACAAAACGTCATATTTTCAAATTATATAAAGATGATAAAATTATTTTAAATGAAATATTTAAAGAGATGAAAGGTCGTATTTCTATATGTTCTGATATTTGGAGTGACCATTGGCAAACACACTCATACATGGGTGTGACTTGTCATTGGATTGATGCATCATTTACCATGCAAAAACGACTCATTGCATTTAGAGTTTTTGATGACCAACATACTGCACATAATATTTATAGAATGCTGAAGGTAATTTTTGATGAATATGGTTTAGGAGAAAAAATTTTAACAATTGGATTTGATAATGCATCTGCAAATACTGCATCCATCAATGATTTAAAAGAAATATGTCAACCAAATTTAGGGGGTCGATTTTTTCATATTCGTTGTACATGTCATGTCCTAAACTTATGTGTGCAAGACGGTCTAAAATTATTATCTCCTTTCCTTGATCCTATTAAAACGGCACTTAACTGTATTTGGTCATATTCTCAAGTTAGGAGGGAATGGACCAAGTTTTGTAAAATAAATGGTATTAAACCGATTAAATTTTCTAGAGATGTTCCAACGTTGGAATTCTACTTATTTTCTTTTATGTCAAGCACTTCAATACAAAGATGCATTATGTAGTTTTTTTTCTCAACATGTTCAAAATATCACACTTTATCCTAGTCAATGGGATATTTGTGAAAGAATTTTAGATATTTTAAGAGTTTTTATTGCTGCTGTTTTTGATCCTAGATTTAAATTAGAAGGTTTGAATGGTGGTTTACAAGCTTACTATGGTTATTTAGGAATATTAGATGACATTGATATTACGAGCATAATGACGAATTTAAGAAGTGATTTAATTATTTTATTTTATGATTATATTGTAAGATATAACTTAGGAACAATAGGTCAATCTAGTAGCGAATCGGTAATTCAACCAAGACTTAGCGCAGGGGATCGTTGGTTATTGCAACGAAATAAAACTAGGGATACGACAACAACTAATAACCCTGAATTAGATATTATTTATCTACAAATTGAGTTTTCTAATGAAAGTTTATGCAGTAAAAATTTTAAAATCCTTGAATGGTGGAACCGGCATCAAAATATATATCCTGTTTTATCTATTATTGCTAAAGAGATATTGGCAGCACCTATTTCCACCGTTGCGGTTGAGCAAGCCTTCAGCTTGGGAGGTAATATATTGGAAGCTAGACGATCTTCATTACATCCAAGCACTCTAGAAGCAACAGCTTGTGTGGATTTGGACTCGAGCTGATCTGAGACAACAAGAAGATGCCCCCGATGATTTTGAAGATTTGTTCGATAATGCTTCTGCAACAAGTGCAAGCGGAAGCTGCGGACTCGGAGCCGAAGGATCAACTGATAATGATGATTGATAAATGTAAAATTATAATTTACAAAGGGGATATGTCTTAAACTTGTAATGGAACTACGTGAGCTTTGATTCCTCTCACCTTTGGAGGATACGTATGCAACTTAAATTTTAAAAAATTTAAGCTCAAGCTCTTCAATGTAATAAATTTTTTTTTATTTATAAATTTAATCTCATTTTTTTAATAATAAATTTTTTTTTTATTAATGATTTGACTCCTATTATTTTTTATTTTAATTAATTAAAAAAAAAAAAATAAACCGAACCGAACCGGAACCGAACCGTTCGGTTCCGGTTCGGTTCGACTTTCCGGTTCCACTTAAGTGTGGAACCGGAAACCGGCCGGCCGGTTCGGTCGGTTCCGAACCGGAACCGAACCGCCGGCCGGGTATAAACATATGTAGTTAGATCTAATCACAAGCAAAAATGATTAATTTTCATAAAATATTTTTATCGATTTGAATCAAAATCCAAAAGATGTCCTCCCATCGGATAAGCAAAATCAGAATCTTGCTTCAACATCAATTTTTATTGATTTGAATCAATATCCAGAAAATATTTCCTCTCCTGCCAATATTGATGTGAACATGCCTCCACCACCACTGGAATAAGAAGAAAAACTTCACTTTTGATCAAAAGAGAGCAATTGTTCAAATGTTATTTCAAGAGAACCGACATAGAAGACTAGCAAAAGGGGTTATTTTGAAAGTTGCTAATCATTTTTCTATACCTACAATATCATTTTCTCGAATTTGGCATAATATATATATATATATATATATATATATATATATATAAAAGCTTCTATTGCAAGTTGTAATTTACATGATTTATCATCAAAACTTGTGAAAGGGTTGGTCGCAAGCGAGTGAAAATTGATTTAGAAGAAATGAAAGCTATTTTTTTTCGCCATCGAACTAATATAAGATCTTTGGAAATTGCTTTGGGTTTGGGAAAATCAATCGTGCATAGAAGAATTAGGGTCTGTTTGGTTGGGGGGTTTTGAGGGGAGGGGAGGGGAGAGATTATTTTAAATTATAGTTGTTTGGTTCAATTTTTTGGAGGGGAGGGGAGGGGAGCAAAATCCCTCCTAAGCCAATTTTTGCTCCCCTCCAAAAGTGGGGGGTTTTAGAGGGGAGAGAAAGTGAGCAATTAAATATAAATGTATTGACTAAATTATCCCTATTTATACATTAAAATCCAAAATTATATTAATTACAAATCTCTCTTATATTTGCTTCACCATTCAATTCTTTTTATTCTCTTATCTTATATTTGTTTTATTTTTATTTTTAATAACACGTATTATGTAGAGCTTTTAATTTTAATTTTATTATTTGTTTAATTCAAAGATAATATAAGCCTATATTGTTTTAATTTTATTTATAAAATGCTATAAGGATAAAATAGTAAATTAGTTTTAAAATATCTCTCATCTCTTCTTTAACCAAACATATATTTATTAAAAACTCTCTATCCTCCTCCCCCCCCTCATTTGAACCAAACATATATTAAATTAAAACTCTCTCCTCCCTCCCCTCCCCTCATTTGAACCAAACATATATTTAATAAAATCTCTCCCCTCCCCTCCCCTTCATTAAAATCCCCCCCTCCCCTCCCCTCCGTTGAACCAAACAACCCTTAAAGAACGAAGTCTTCGACCGCATTCAAATCCCGTGAAGCCATATTTATCGGATGATAACAAGAAAGCAAGGTTGGAATTTTGCTTGTCAATGATCGATGAAGGTACACTTGAATCCAAATCATTTTTTTTAATTAATATGTATGATCTAATTCATATTGATGAAAAATGGTTTTATATGTCTAAGACTTCACAAAAGTATTATCTCCATATGAAAGAAGTGGAGCCTCTTTGCACATGCAAAAAGTAAACGATTTATCGTAAAGATTATGTTCTTGGCATGTTTAAAGAACCAGCCAAGCGAAGTAGTAAAAATCGAGTAATGAGAACTTTGGAGACATAGCCAATTTTATCGGTTATTAAAGATGTTATTCGTTCATGTTTGATTGAAAAATTGTTGCCTTCAATCAAAGAAAAATGATCGTTCCATAGCTCTAGCATCACTTTCATTCAACAAGATAATGCAAGGCCACATATAGATGCTAATGATGTCGAGTTTCTTAAAGTTGTAGGAAGATATGGGTTTGATATTTGTTTATTTTGTCAACCTCAAAATAGTCATGATTTGAATGGTTTAGATTTTGGATTTTTTTAGAGCTATTGATTCACTTCAACACCAAGAAACTCTAAGTATAGTTGATGAATTTATTTCAGTTGTGGAGACGACTTTTGACATATTCCCAAAAGAAGAATTGAACCATGTCTTTTTGACATTATAATCATGCATGGTTGAGATTCTAAGAAATCGTGGTGGGAATAATTACAAGATTCCTCATTTAAATGGAGCCATAGTCTCAATGTATTGTTCAATGGCTTCGCCTTTTTTGTTCAATTCATGATCTATCTTCTTCAACTCATGATCCATTGCGGTAATTGTTTTGTGTGAATGATTTTTAGTTTCTTAGTCATAGTTAATTGTAGACTATGACTGACTTTTGGTTTGCACAAATGCATTTAAATTATTGAAAATATGAGAGTATTTAGATTGTTGAGGTTATGGAAGTTGTGGTATTTATTGATAAAAAAACATATTAAATAAGGGTATATTAAGTATAAACTTCTTTCTTTAAATTTATCCAAACAAGGAAATTAGACTATAATTTGAGATTTCCAAAAATAGAAATGTGGCCTATCAAAAAGGGATAGAGGGAGATAGAGAGTATTAAATAAAAAAACATATTATACTATCATATAAATAATAAATACTAATAAATTATAAAATTAAATTAATAAATTTAAAAATAGAAATCTTATAATAACAAGAAAATATATTATAATATCCGATAAATTTTTGAATAATATCACAAATAATCTGGATATATATATATATATGTATATATATGTGTGTATAAATAAGTTAAATATTTTAAAACTCTCTCACCGCGCCATGAGGTATCTAATCTATACAATTATTATTTTAATTAAATTACAAAATTAAAATATCCTAAAATTATTTTTCATTATTAGATTATAAAATTAAAATAATAAATTATTAAAATAAAAAACCTATTATAATAAAAAAATATATTTCATCTTAAAATAAGAACCTATTACTTTAATTAATTAATATTGTAATTTATTATTTTTTAAAATTAAAATGATTAACTATTAAAATAAGAAACCTATTATAATAAGAAAACATATTATAATCTCTCATTGAAATAAAAAAATATACGTGACACCTAATCGTTATAATTAAATTTTTTTATTAATTTATAAAATTAAAATAATAAATTATTAGAATAAGAAACCTATTATAATATAAAAATAGAATCTCATATTTATTATTAATTATAAAATTAAAATAAGAAACCCATTACAATATAAAAATATAATCTCCTCTTAAAATAGAAACCTATTAATTTAATTAATTAATATTATTTTAATATTCTTAACTTATAAAATTAAAATGATAAACTATTAAAATTAGAAACCTATTATAATAAGAAAACATATTATAATATCTCATTAAAATAAAAAACGTATATGACACCTAATCTTTAATTAATTTTTTATTATTAAATTATAAAATTAAAATAAGAAATTTATTACAATATTAAAATAAAATCTCATATTTATTATTAATTTATAAAATTAAAATAATAAATTATTAAGATAAGAGACCTATTACAATATAAATCATAATTTATTATTGCAAAGTAAATCTAAATTGATTAAGATTTGAAGTAAGATAAGAAAATTTAAGTTCAAATTGAATAAATTATATTAGAATTCATCCGAAAGAAAATTAATTATTATAAAAATTATTTATAGTTAGAGATATGATTTCAAATGAGAGATAAATAGAATAAAGAAAATATAATGTGAATAAGAAATATATATATTAAATGTAAATAAATCAAATTGTCAATTGCGAGACAAGCGGACATAATATATATATTAAATGTAAATAAATCAAATTATTTCATTTAGATTATAAAATTGATGTGATCCGAAACATTTATAAATTCAATACCTAAAATAACATTATATTTCTTTTATGATATGAAATTATAATTAAATATATTATTAACCCGCACAAAGTGCGGGCATGTGTTAGTAATATTAATTTACATTAAATTTGTTGGCAGTTCAGCACAGAAAGTGAAATATCTTTGAGCTGATGCAACATCTTTGATAATTTGAATCAACTTAAATATTTAACTTTTTTTTTTAATATTGATGGAGTGGGAGCAAAGTTTAATTTTAATAAAAAGTGATAGATACTTTTTATTTTAATTGGATAAATCAAAATAATCTTATTAACAAATCGGACTTCAAATAATAACCATATGCCTCAAGATCACAGAGGTAATATTGGATACGAGTATGTGTTTATCTGTAGTCGTGCATGTGCACAATCATTTTGTGGATTCTAACCAAATATCTGTTTCCATGCAGTCAGATAAAATAACATTCAAACTCGAACATACATTTTAGATGCCATTAAAAGCTTGAAATATATCTTATGAACTTTCGTTAGATATTTTCTTTTTAAATATACTAATGGGTTCTTAAAAGGAGTTGATATTTTTTTGAAGATACAGAATCCTCGCATGAAACTTCTATGTCTATCCTTTTCAGATGTCTGTTTCTTTTCAAAATGTTTCCATCAGCCAACCGAGGAAAAACATTTGCTGCAGTGGAAACTCTAAATATCGAAGCCATCACAAAACAATACTAAATATAACACTCATAGAATTGATGATATGCTGTCAAAAGCGGTAAGCGGGATAAGATAAGACATCTCGATAGTTCAACTCACCAGTCAGCTTGTCTAGTCAAACATTCAAAATTTTATCTATTATATAACGTCATAACTTAAAATACGTGAGCGCCACCTATAGGTGGCCGCCTAAGCGATTGTTTGAAAAACCCGTCAAGGTACCGTTTAAGCGGCGCCTTTAATAACATAGGACTGTCCACAAAAAGGAAAAAAAAGCACTTGCAATTGATAAAACAGTGGTTATTTGTCGAAACTAAGGGGCAGATAATGCAGAAGAACATATGCTAGTCATCTCCACAATCAATCAACATTGTAAATATAAACATATAGGGCATAGCATAACAATCATACATGATGACAAGTTTCTGCATGTTTTATTTTAATAGAAAATCCTAAAACAACAGTTTCCTTATCAAATTTCCTCATTTTCCAGCACATAATTTAAATATGGTCTACTCACAATTTCTACTTTTTGGACATGGTATTTGTTTTGAGCAAGACTCTGCGGCTTCACTCGGCAATAGGAAAGACGGAACCAATTCTGTCTCCAAAACGGTAGCACTTGATGTTAACATAGTATGGACCCAGCTGTATGTGGTTATCTTCTCCACCAACGAAGAAACATAAAGTGTACAAAGCAATTTCAAACTCTGGGCTCACTCCAACCAAAGTGCTTGATACAGATTTGAGAATTCCATTCCATTCAAACTGAACTGTTAGCAACTGTGTTTCAGCATCCAGCTGCAAGAGATCACATAGAGAAAGGATGAAAAATACAAAAAAGGCAGTGGTTAAACTGTATTAAGGATATGCTACAAATCTGGTTTCTGCTTCTGGCACAGGAGTAAGCAGAAATGATGCTGCAAAGCTCAATGGGTATTAGATGTCATTCTTAAAGGTTTAAACAATTGAGGAAAATCTATCTTTAATATGCAAGTATTATACTGATATAATTAGTAAATCGTCCAATAGTGCTGCATCCCAACCTAATGATCCACTTCATCATTCTATTTATTGCCAATGCATCTCTAGTTTAAATATATCCTGGGTGAAAAAAGCATTTAAGGAACTTTATATGAAAGAACTTCTAGAAGAAGACTATTTAAACCCACAGTGCAAAAATGATTCGGAACACTGCAGCCGGCGGTTACAGAACCATGGCTGCAGTACAGAAAAGAGGACATCCTTTGATCAAAGCAAAATCATAATGCAAGTTCCAAAGGAAAGTAATTTACATTTGTATATGAAAGATAAGGTGATGCCCCGGTAGGCTATATAATTGAAACATGAGTACACAGAAAAGTGGGTCTAACATGCTATTTTTATGATTTCAAGTTCATCTCATTCATCACTCTCTTTAGCAAACAAGACAAAGTGAAAATAAATAAAAAAGCTTACCATTTGCCCACGACGTCGGGGGAATATATAACCTTGGTAATCAACATTTCCTTTTGCTTCTTCAAGGTAAAACTGGAGGGAACAACAAATGTAAGCACAATATTCAGTAGTTATAATTTATGATAGAGACTCATAAAACAAAAATAGAAACTGAAAAAAGAAAATTAACTATAAAATTTACAAAGATATAAAATATCCTAACGAGTTTTTCTATTGTGCTATATTCAGAACTACAATAAGGAGCGTATAAAAGACCAACTCTGACAATGATTCTCTAGAATGACAACAAACCTAATGTCAACATATATTCAAAAGTATAATGCATCTGTAGCACCTGATCTGAGCATAAGTTTCACTAAATAAAGAGTGTCCTCTTCTCGAACCAATCATTGACTACAAGGTGCATTACTTTGAACTTTTTTACTCTTTTCCATCAAATATATAAGGAATAAATTGTATAATATTTCCGAAGCGTTGCCACAATTTTGTTCACTTTTAGATAAAAATGAGAAAATAAAATAGTTATAGACCTGTAACCAGTTATGGAAGCCAGAAACTTCTTGTTCGCCGCCTTGTTTGATTTCCCCAACAAAAACATGCTCAAAGGCAGAAGAGGAACCAGAAGTACCACCTCGGCCATAAAGATTGAACCAGAGATCCGTCATTGTTCTCTTAAAATCTTGATAATTCCCAGATACAATGCCCTTGGATGAGAGATACTTGTGAAGATATTTAATTGGGGCAGTTCTACTGATTTCTTCAATGAAAGCAGCTTGCTCTTGCTTTTCTTCAGATGTGACAACTTCTTTGTGCCCCGAATTTGGATTATAATTATCTAAAAGTGAACAAAAACGAGAAAAGGTACGCTTCCTGAATACATCTTCACTAAGCCATCTAAACAGGCTTCCTTGTGCCATATCTTCCTTTTGGTAAACCTTCTTCCCTTCACCACAGTCAATCTCGTAATCCTTGCCTGGTACCAGGCGATTTGAATCAAGTTCCCAGAGCCTATTGCAAGCTTGAGACAAATCTGCAAGCTCCTCTTCTGATGGTTCTAAGCTACCATCAATTTGAACATCATCAGAGTATTCTTGCTCAGTAGGAGGCTTTTTGTACCCATGCCATTGGTCCTTCTGAACCTGTTCAAGCAATGTTCGCACAACATTGATTGAATAATGATTATTTAAAATAAAATAAGAACCCTTTTATGAACCATCATAAAATACTCCAATGCATTTCACAGTTCAAATTATTACAATATTAGAATTCAGATAAACTAAGTTTGGAGAATGGACCATCCAACCGAAGAGTTCATTAACATTTTACATCCTAAACTCTCCCAATATCCCGTAAGTTGATTACACACACATGGGAAAAATAGTAGTTCTATTGCTGCCAAAGTCAATTCAGAGCTGAAAACTTAGTGATACTGTTTAACGCAAAAGATATCAAATAATGGAACAACACCACTTACCCACAAAATCAAAAAATTCCAAGAATTTTGAAACCAAAGATAGTGTTGGACCATGTTTCAGCATCTTCAACTCCTACTATTATGTCAAAAGTAATTTTCTTCCTATTACAATCAGATCTGTCCCTCGCTCTCTCTCTGTCTCTCATATACAAAACACACACACACACACATCCAAAAACTTAACAACGTATTCAAAAGGGTGGTAAATTTCAGCAAAAACATCCACCTTGTGTTGTCGCCTTGGAGGTTTTTCGCCAACAGTCTGCCAACCATCAATGTTCTCCTCTCTGTTCTCCTGTATGTAATACAATTGAAAATTCTTGAAACTTAACTTTCACAAAATAAAACATATTATAAGAATTCTGAGCATCAAAATAAAGCTTAGTAACCAACCTCTCTGTTCCAGTTGTTTTGTTTATAATTAGCATCTTCGTTCTTTTCATATCCTTCAAGTACAGCCTGTAATTCAGACATTGAAGAGCACACATATCATTGATCGAAAACCATAAACTTATTAACTTAATTTAAATTTATTTCACTTACCCCCACCACCATCTCATCCCATGCACAAACACAAATTAAATAAATTCCCCCTCCAACGTTGGTGTGAGGAGGAATCGATACATTTTTTGAAGGTTACATACTTTTCTGTACTGCTGTAATCATATATCATAT
The DNA here is from genome assembly GCA_019454045.1 of Zanthoxylum bungeanum. Taxonomy (NCBI): domain Eukaryota; kingdom Viridiplantae; phylum Streptophyta; class Magnoliopsida; order Sapindales; family Rutaceae; genus Zanthoxylum; species Zanthoxylum bungeanum. The sequence goes on from SKCR01032937.1 coordinate 24,352, forward strand.
AATGGTCACCTAAAATGAGAACCTTCCACTTCATTATTACGGATTTTCTATTCCCAAGAATCATTTTTTTTTTGTTGTTAAGTTTTAAAGCGTGATCATTACTTAAGGTTGAAGACACAAGAAGATAAGAGAAATTTATTTTACAAGAAATCAAGGGCAATTTGAGATTCACAATAAACAAAAAGAAGAAAATTGAAAATATTACCTTCTGAGGTCGCCTTGAAGGTCTCGATTCAGCATCCTCGCACTCCTGCTGCCCTAATTGACTTTGTTCCTGCATATATATTACTTTCACATCTTAATTTCATCGATATTTTTTCAATAAATGAATTTGAACTAAAACCTGTTTGCTCCACTGATCATGCTGATTGTATCGGCGCCTTTGTTGATCATCTTGATCCTGATCTCCTGACACCACCTGCGCATTTTACCAAACAAGCAACACTCATCAAATTGAAATGAAAAGTTTCAACCACGTGCGCTATTATTACTAACCTCCGCCCAACTGGATCTGGACCGTTCATCACGTGACTGTTGTTCTTCCTCTCGGTTGTCGCGATCACGACGACCACCACCACCACCGCCGAGTGCCACGTCGACTAAGCCCTTGATCAGATCGTCCATTTCCTAACAATTTCAGAGGAGGATACGAAGTGATTTTATGGTCGTTGAATGAAGTTAAAAGAATGGCGGGTAATGGCAATTTCTGTAAATATTAATTAATTAATTTTGCCGACAGACTTGCATTGACACCTGGGTGGGTGCTGATTAGTGGGAGTGACGTGGAGTTTTGCGGAATGTAGATTTGGAGTGAAATCTTTTCATGTGATTGTGACCTAAAAGAAATGGACCTCTCTCTTTAATTTGAGCATAAAATTTAATATTAGCTATTCATTGCTTCTAAGAAAATGTTGTTTTGTGCTTATTTTAAGGATATTCATTAAATTGAGATAAATGATTTAAGAAATTTGAATTAATTAATTTTGTGTTGATTATTTAATGTGATTCATTCGTGTTCTACCAAATAATATTTACACAATTATCCGCCGAAGTTGAAATACAAGTCAATTTTCTATATAGCAAGAATGAGAAAAACATATTCTTCAAGACAATATACTCTCCACAAATTTACAAAAGTGATTTCAAATAATATAAGATAACTCCTTATTGACATATCGTTGTCCGATCAAAACAATGATATGTTCAATTACCAACAAAATCCTATGAAGTTTCATCTGTTCTATGTTTAATGTGATTTATGTATTAATATCCTCACTAAGATGAGCAATCTTTCACATTCCAATCTTTTACATTCTATTTTCTTAATAATTACCTTATAAATGATCTAATAATATTTTCCTAATTTCTAATCCTTTACCCAATATTTGACTTAAAAAAGAGGTATTAAAATAATGTGAACACAACTCAAAAAATTATTATAAGAAAATTATACAAAAAAAAAATAACATGAAAATGATAATCCAATTTCAATACAAGCCCCGTGCATTGTGCGGGTTTAACACGCGCGGGGTCGACAAACACACAATCCCCCCTCTTTTATAAACAAAAATTAAGAAAAATAAAACAAGAAGTTTTAGACATGATTCTTAAATCTGAAATCGAGATCAAAGGTAATGGACAAGAAATTGTGACGACAAATTTTTCCTGGTCCCAGCAGGGCATATCCGACACACTGGGTAACGTTTACAAAGTGAGATGAGGCGCACTCAAACAAATAACTGTAATTTTCTGACAAACAAATACTCAATTCTTAAAAACTATTGGAAAAAGCATTCCAATGCAGCAAGGAAACCATTCCATTCAAGGAAAGAATCGATTACCAACTTCTGCATGAAAAATCAAAACCAACGTCCTCTAATGAGCTCGAACCAGCGCAGGAGGGCTACTATCACTGTACAGGTTGATGACAAAATTACAAGCACATTGAAACCAAGTGGCTCTACTCTTACTTGGCTTCTTGTGTTTGAGCCGAAGGCTGCGGGTCATCCAGAACTCTAATTGGTTTCCAGTCAGATTCTTCCTTGATCTGTCTTAAAGCGGAGAAGTGAAGAGCTTCACTTCGGACTTGATAAATGTGACAAGCCCAAGGGTATGAATCTGGTGCTGACCAAATCTTCTGATCTTCAAATTCTGTTTCCTCAACAAGTGATTCTTCCACACAGTAAACTGAATTGGGTTCTGGCTCTTCGAAACTTGCTACAGCAACACATCCTGGAAAGACGAAACCCTCTGGAGCTCGAGGATGCCAAATTGATACAGGACTAGTGTAGTCCTCCGCACAGTTTCTCCACACCTGCACATCTCTGAATATTACTCTCTATTTTGGAAAGAACAGAAATGATGAACAGGAAGTGCAGGTCCATATATAGGCCATGATAATCGGGTTACTGTTGAACTTGAATAACTGATAGTTTAGCTTTTCAAATAAATTGAACCAACACAAAAGTTGTAGGGCAGTCCAATTTTTTACAATCCTGATCCTACTCAGTTGACCTTTACAATATAAAAAACAAATGGTTCTGCAAGCAATTACCATCAGTATGAAAATCTGAAGAGAAGGGAAGCAATGTCGATAATAAACTGAATAAGCTACAGATCAGCATAGCTGCCTCTTGATTACGCAAAGGGGGAACTAGCAATAAAGTATCAAAGACAATCTCCAAAAGTGGGTTGACAACTGAAGGGAAAGAAAAGCTACTTCTCTAATTGTTTTTGTTTCACATTTAAATTGGTTAAACTAAATTGCTTAAAAGATATATCTCCCTTTCCTAAAAGAATTGCTCACCGTTTCAAAAGTTCAATCGTAGAGATGCCAAATTGAATCATTAGCCAATGAGCTAAAAAAATCTCACCAAAATACCACTACAAACATAATTGATATAGTAAAATGCATTTAATTTCTTACCAGGTCATAACCCACTGGAAGTGCAAAATGTCCGTCAATGTTATGGTAAACAGCAGCAACATTAGGGGGATGGTATCCAACACGAGCTATATCCCCGATAGAGACGTACCTGAAGAAAAATAAACGTGGTTCAGGCATTGGGCATATAAGAATCAACAGATTGGGAAAAAAGATGGTGTGAAAAAATATTGAAGTTCCAATTAACGACAACTAGATAATTCTATGATCTTGATCTAGTAGTAGTATTCCGAGTTGCATTTTAAACTTGTTCCTATAATGCAATATTTTCACTTCAGGGGGAAAATAAATGAAATAGTAATTCCTTTTATGGTAACCTACAACAACAATAGGATCAAATATCAGATCTAACTTAAAGCCCATCACCTCTTGATGTCCTGAAGGAAGCATCTTGCACTAGTACTTGCATTCATGCTCACAAGTACACAAGTATAAAGTTGAAGTGCAATTTTTCATTTCCCATTCTATTTCAAAACCTCAGTACACCATGGGAAACTCTAAGATCTAATCAAAACCCTTCTGCCTTCATTCCACATGGAGTGCTAATTAATGCAGTGAAGTCATCGGGGAGTTTTGATATGTTGTTAAAGGCGCCGCTCTTGGGCGGGTTTTTCAAACAGTATATGGCACTTGGGCAGTGCCTTAGGTATTGTAAGTTATGATTCCTTATATATTAGATAAAATTCTGCATACTTAACTAGCCGCCCTGCCTTTTGACTGGTCAAAGGCGGCGCTTGGGCGGGTTGAACTACCAAAACACCTTGCCCCACCTACTGCCTTTGACAGCATAGTTTTGAATTTAGCTTTTAATGTACCACCTACAACTAGAAGATTGGATGTAAAACCAAACTGCTCCTTTTGATTCCCTTTAGTGATGGGTTTCTGGTCAACCCCATTAAATGCCCAATAGGAGACCAAAAACTCCATTAATTAGCATACTGGAAGTTGCAGTAGTCATAGAATCATTCAATAAATAAGATAAGAATAAAAAGCAACCACACAATAGATAAAAGATCTGTGAAAACGCAAGGATCAAGAAATCAGTTATTACCCATCAGGACAAATTGGTCTCCAAATACTACATATTCCAGTATCCTGTGAAACCTGTGGACAAAAAGAAAAACATATTTTGCTTTAAGACTGCAACATACTGAAACCTGAACATCATTATACACAAAATATAATGACAATAGTAAGTAATTAACTCAAAAACAAATTAAGGCAACTAATCGTGCTAAGCTCTGAAGCACCTGCTTTCTACACAAAGTGCATCGGCTTTTTGATTCTTGCTCACTGGTCCAGATCTTCGAGAAGTTGATAGCGTGTTTGACAAATCTCCTATCATCAGATGTAGAACTGAATGATGAGAATTCTCTCGACTTAAAAATGGTTTTATTTGGCATACGCGATTCTCTCCCATCAGCTTCAGTCCATGCAAAATACACGTGTCTCTGGCTTGAAGGTACCTGTGTAACGAGAATCATAATATAACCATATTTATGACATCTAAAGTATGTTAAATCTTAAATACTGCTATTAATCACTTGCATATGAGCTTAACTTTTAGGTCAAAAGGGTATCTTTTTTTTTTTTTCAATTGAAAAAAGGTACTTAATATGATTTCATAGCCAGTTTAACCAAATGGTCTTTTGTTTCAATATTAAGCTCATAGCAAGTAGAGTTTGATGTTATGATTGAGGTTGTGATTGTGTTTAATTGCATGCCTTCCGGGGAGGGGATTAAAGCTTAAATAACATTAGAGCCTTACCTACAGGCTCAAACTTTTAGGTTAAGTGGTTATGTAACAAAATAATACAAACTTATGCTGAATACCAACCTTCAGAATTAGGCTTTTCTTGTTAGACTGGTACACTTTCCACATCTTACGCACCACTGAACAGATCCTTACAGCTTGTGGTTCACTTTCCTCCATTTCTTCGACATTGCATTTTATCACTCGAACAAAATTTTCTGATCTCCTAAAACTCTTTAGATGAAGGATCAAGTGAGAAGGCTGCTGGCAGCCTGCTTTTGCCAACTCCAATGTCATGAGCTCTTCCCATGGCACATCCCACATGATCTTGCAAGGTTTCTTATCCATTTTGTCAGGAGCTGAACACTGGATAGAGCAGAAAAGGCAGGATTAAGAAGGTAAAGATGCACATGAAAATCGGGGCGACAATCAATATACAAGCTCACACCTTCTTTGTCACTAACCTGTAACAGCATGACTCGTTTATTAGTCACAAAAACAATTCTCTGGTATGGTACAACAAAATGCTCTTCATAATAATCAGACCATGCATATTTTGAGGGCTCTTTGAATATTTCAGTACAACCAAAATGCCGACTTGCTTCTGCAAGGTAAAGTATCATCTAGAAACCAAAGGGAAAGATGAATGAGAAAAATCATATTCAAACATTTTCTAAGAAGAACTGAAGTAATACACTATGATTAAATCACTGACATAAAATCAAGCTACTGTAGTAACTAAAGCAAGATACCAGTTGTACCTGACCAACAGCTTCTCTCTCACAATACTCTCTCAGAATACCGTCAGAATGGATAGCTCGAGGGTTTCTGATCCTCTGCAAGGTGGTCTTTTTATTGAGCACCTCTAAGCATTTGGAACAACTTGCTCCAATTCCATCAACAGTCAATGAGAAAAAATCTAATGCCCCACTCATAGGCTGCACAACAAATCCTAGGAAAGCACGTCCGAGCCCATGGGCAAGTCCCAAGAGACCGTTCTGCCTGGCACTCTCCACAGGCTTCGTCACAACTCCAGAAACTCCAAAAGCAACAGCTTGGGCAAGAGCTTCTGTTCCTTGAATGATTCCATCACCTACTCCAGTGATTCTCCTTGATGAAACCTGATCCATGTTAAAGACTTAATCCCCAAATAAGAGAGCACTACTATGGTCATCAATATAATAAAAGAAAAAGACAATGACCTGCTTTGACCGTAACTGCAGAAACTGCCCATCAGTCGAAAGCTCAGCGAATCCTTTACCAAGAGAAGCCAATGTTGAACTTGTCATACCCAGTACATCTACTGAAAATATCAAATGCAAAGGATTATGAATCAAATCTCTCCAAATACGATTTCCAATGGCAGGAATGATTGAACTCTTCCTCATGAATCTGTCTCTGTGCATCACCCTCCTTAGGTGTACCTGAAATAAACATCAAAGGCCCTATATCAACAAAAATTGTTGTGCTGCATTAGTAAAGGTTTCTCGAATTTTAGTGGGGAACTATTCACGATTTCAAAATGGAAGTTGCAATAGTGGATGATGGGTGTTTGACAGAAGTTGAGAGACTGAAATTGGAAGAAAAATAACCCACCCTTTGAATCAGGTTTCATCAATCTTATATCTTTATTTTTCTGATAGGAAAAAATAAAAGTGAACCAGAGGTGGCCTACTATAATTATGAAAAAACACTAATTGATTTACAATCACTTTTGAAGAATCCGAGAGACTAGAATAAGATGGAAAGATAATTCAAACAAATCTCATTGTTTTATTCTCATCCAACTTATTATTGTTCTACCAAATTCATTTTCAATACCCTCAGGTAACAAGGGGTTCATTGTCAATTGACCTTTTTATACAATGTAGACATCTGAAGTCCCATACAGTAATACGATAGAATCTAAAATGCTTTTGCCTCATTCCAACTTTGTGTGATGCTATTTTGTAGTTTATTATATAATATATTAATATTATTTTATTTTTTATAGGAAACAAAGAAACTTGTATTAAAAAGAAAAACATGATAACTTGTTTTGTTGTTTATTATTGTGTCAGTCTTTTACTTGAAAACAATTTTTGACAGGAATACTTGAAAACAATCATAAGCTATGAATTAAAATGCATTAAAAATTCACACATATGCTTTGCTAGAAGGCAGTATATTTTACTTTCTCAATATTTGAAAGAGTGAATAATATGAACCAGATATCAAATTTTAATCTAAGAAAGAAAGATCTATATATCAGGCTCCACACCCCCATAAAACCTTTTATTAAATGCAAAAACCGTACAGCAAGATGTTCTCCCAGACTCTTTTCTCGTTAAATACATAGGTATGTTGGTGTACTTTGATAACCCAAACCCTCCCATTCCATTCACACAGATGTCCCATGGGTCATCTTAGTGCAGGGAGCTGAGTGCTATTTATTCTTTGTTTATGGATGGTCCAAACCTTGCAGCGAAATGTCGGACTATTGTGCTTTAGTACCATCCCATGATGGTGCACCAAATGTGTGTCCTTATAGGGAAATTTCTCTAGACACCAAATCACCACTCACAATGTAAATTTAAAGGTTCATCAGTTTTATTGGTGAATTTTTAATTTGAACAATCCTGCACTAGCTTAAATAAAAATTGCTTTACACCATAAAATAGTTTATAAGAATTCCAATATGCAATATGAAGCTTGTTCGTCAGACATAAGTTAGCAGCCTAACCTGAATTTTAAATGCATTACCAACAGCAGATAGTATGGGGCTCCACACTCCCAAAACCCCATGAGGTCTCTGAGACGGTTCCGTTTCCAGTGACAACTTCAACCTCACTTCTGAAACATCTATTAACCTGGAAAAGACCATGGAAAGAATATTATATTGTCTCCCAGTGCCACAACTATTTGCTTTTACGAATACATGTAAAAAAAAAAATAATTAAACAACATTAAAATTTGAAAATCTAGTTATTCTTGGTACAGCATCTCTCCTCAACATAGTTGAACATACTGATTCTAAAATGTGAAAATTTGGAATGTGTAAGTACAGCATAGGAGAGAGCAACCCAAGAAGAATTTCATTAGTAACGATTAAAATCTCGAAATATGGTCAGCCATCACCACTATCTTGAACATGTAAGAGGGGCAAGAGGGACAAAAGTGCATGTATAACTGAATAGACAACAAATGATATCCCGCATAAAATAAAGGCAAGGAAATTCACATGTATATTCCACAAGTTGACTGAAACTTAGCACCAGGAGAGAGAAAATCTAAATTACGAAAATGTCCCCTAAACAATTTACACTGACACATACACACAAATATGCCTTTTTACCTCAATTTTCTTATCAGAGGCAGAGAAAGCTCTCATTTCCCTGCCATGAAGGTATACATCATTCATTTAATTGTCTAAATAAAATCTAGCTCATGTGTGAATCCTGGATAGCTTAAAACACGATAAAATTGAAAAAATATAAGCAATGATTCCATTCACACGGATGTCCTTGTATTAACAAGCTAACGTAATTAATCCAGAAATATATAAGCATTCCATAGTTCCAGTTACAAATTAATCCAGAAATATATAAGCATTCCATAGTTCCAGTTACAAAAAAGAGGAAAGGAGTCTTACTCCACACGAATCTCTGGATCAACTTGAGTGACACTTGAACTTTCCGGGACACGGTTGAGCTGAAGATTGTTGTAGAAATCCACCAAAGCCCAGATAATGGGTTCATGAATGTCAAGTCTCCACACCTTGTCAGTTACCTATAAGGCCGTTTCTTGAGCACATTACACCAATGAAATTACATGAATACAGAAATAACATGTAGCATGGTTCAAACTAACAAACGCATTACCCGAATATATACATATGGAAATACTTGGATGCCATCAGTACTCTCATTGCGTACTGTAATCGTCATCTTAAAAACAGGATGATGCATATCAGTAGCCTGCTCAGGTGCCAAAAGCACTGGCATCAAAGTGAGAGGGAGCTGGTTATCAATCTGCAAATGACCTAGAATGAGCTTGAACCTGGAAAAAATGATAATCAAATTCAATAAGATTCAATGGCAGAAAACAACTGCAACATACTCGGAATTTCTACTGAAGAATATTCTGTTGATAGCAAATAGATGTTCTGATCAGGAAAATTATACACACACTACCAAACATCAAAACAGCAAGCCTCTCCAGCAACAAAACAAAACAGAAAAATTTGGTAGAATGCATACAATCAGACAAAAAAAATGAGCCCCTATCAGGTGCCTGCAAAGGACTTGTGGTCCATTTTGTACTTTACACTATCACACCATTAATACACTTGCTTTTCTGTTTCTTATAAAGAGAGAGATTGCTTCCTATTCTGACTTGCCAAAGAATTATCGTTCATCATATTAATCAACAGTATTCTAGGCTACCTCTTTGAAGAATGAACCACATGAACATATTCACTGACACTAGAGCCTGCAAAAGCACAGAATGTGCAAACTGGAGGAGGAGGCTGTTGGAACTTGGAATTAGGAATATGCTTGTTATAATTAGGGATGGCAATGGACGGATATCCGACCATTTTGGATGAAACTGAAACCGAAACCAAATCCTATATCCAATACCTATCCATAACCGAAACCGACCGAAATAACGGAAAATTTGATTAAAAAAAAAAAAAAGAATAAGAAATATGACAAAATTCAAAAAAATAATTAATTATCTAAAATATTAATTTTGGTTTTATAATTAATATTATTATATTTTTTTTATTTTCCGGCCGGTTTCGGATATCCGATCTCACAAACACTAAACCGCAACCAACCAATATGTATTTTGGATACCTAATTTCATATCCGAAACCTATCCAATAGCCATTAAACTTCGGATATTGGATAATATTTTGGTCGGTTATGGTCGGTATCCGACCAAATTGCCATCACTAGTTATAATTAGGAATATGCTAATTAGGATTGATTACTAGAATCAATGGATTAGCTATGTAATTATTTTCAATAATGTTGAAGCAGAACTAGCTTCTGTTTGGTAAGATCAAATTTTGGGTTGTGTTATGGGTCCATAGAGAAAATGTGTTTAGTGATTTATCATTGTCTTCTTTAGAATAGTTTTTTTTCCTTTTCCTGTTTTCTGTTTTTACTAAGGACTCCTAGTCCTTTTTGTTTTACTTTGTATTTATTTTTCCTATCAATAAAGTTTTTTTTTTCTAAAAAAAAAAATTATTCAAGCAATATAGAAGATGATTCTAATTCTGACATAAAGCAATGACAAAATAAGAATAACATCTATTACTATGGATTTTGTTAAGGAATATTATTATGAAAATAATATTAAGGAACTAATATCACTATATTATGGAATCAATCTCCTAAATAGAATTCCTAGTACTTTTAGAATTCGTGATTTTATTATATTTCCCTATTAAATGAAGATTTCCTATATTCATTATTATTATTCATAATTATAGGATTCCTTTTCTATTTTGGTTTTCTATGTAGCCTATATAAATGCCTTTACCATTGTAAATTCATATAGAATGAATTCAAGACTTTCATTCATTATCTAACAGATTTCAAAAATTGGATAAAGATCAGATTCTTAATTATTAACACTGACCATCAGAAATGAAGAACAACATCTACTACTAGAAATGAATTACATAAATAATGCAACTCAGTCATGGGAAGTTGTTCATACCTGCTTGTTGCTCCATCATCATAGCCAGTAGAATATGACACAAAAACTCTCTCCAAATACAAATAAGAGAGTTCCTTAGGTCTATGGTCAACTACAGAAAGCCCAACAACTCCCAACTCAACTATTAGCTCTATTGGTGTGGAGTTGTATTGAGTCTCTCTCTGCATCTGAGAAGTTCCCCAATTTCCGGGCGTCAGTGACCTGATTTCTTCATATGAACTTGATGTGCTATCCTCTGAAAACCTGGCAACCTTGATAGCACCAATTTCTAGAACATGGAATTGTAATCCTAATTCCCCCTCTGCAGAATGTAACCCAGTCCTTTCCAAATCAAGTCTCCAAACTCCAATGGTACCATGGCTATCGATCTTTGCATCAATAAATTTCTGGCCATATGGATCTTCCCAGGTAAAAGTTGAGGTTGAAAGAGGTTCTAACTGAATCCATGCATCCTCACCAAATCCTGACTGACGAATGCTGATCTTTTTAGCAAATGTTCTGTTTTCAATCCTGATTAATGGAAACTTTCTTAGTCACCATATTAAAAGAAACATCGTGATTAATAGCTTTATTATCACACACAAACGCACCTGATAAGACCATTGGTTGATCCAAGGCGAAATACAACTATAAAACGAGATCCTTCTTCATATCCCCGCACTTCTGTCCTCAAAAATCTCTGTGTACCATCATGTCTCCTCAAAACCAGCGAGAAAGTGTCCTCCTTCAGAATCTGAACAGGGTATGACCATTTTGTATCTTCCAATCTTACCTATAAATTTGGAATAGGATACCTTAACTGGTGATACTTCCAAACCACATTTAAACAATATCCACAAGTTTGAACAAACCAAAATTCAAAAACATTTTCCAAATTGTGGGCTTTGGTTGGAAGCATAATGAATTTATCATCGGCCTATTAGGATCTCCCATAGAATTTGTTTTAACTCATGTAATCAATAGCTTTTAGGTTTTAGGTCAAGTATTGATTTAACATGGCACAATAGAAGCTTTTGACCAGGTGATCCAGAGTTCGATTTCCCCACTACATTAATTAAACTAAAATACCTTTCTTGTACTAGTCATGTGTTAAATTATGAAGATCGTAGTAGTGTTTAGTCAACGTGTCTTGCATGTGAAGAGCACGTTAAAGCTTAATTATTTGGCCCCTTCCATATCAGCATTAGCTTTTAGGTCAAGGTAAACATATTTGAATGACCTAAGTAGTAGTAGTGAAAAGTTGAATTAAATGATGCAAATGTAGTAGAAAAATAGACTTTGATCGTATGCAAGAAGTATATAAACATAAGACAAACAATAGATTTTTCATTTGCTAACGTGATTTGGAAGAGTGTTACAGACCCACGAAAGTGATAGTAGCAATATACAGGCTGTAAAACACAAATAAGATAATTTGCACTCTGGTGTCTAGTTCCACTCTTTATTTCTTAGTTATTACTTATTTATTTATTTATTTGAACTTCTCCTGGCTCAAAAGGAAAAGACACGGGGAAATTGACAAAGCAAGGATAGAGTAAAAACAATATTGCCAAGTTATGTACTTAACTGACCTGAAGTTTATGTGCTCCAGCTGTTTCACGACATATAAAGGAGACTCTTGAATCAGATGTATGAAGAACCTTTTGCTCATCTTCACCATTCAGACTAATAAATATGTCTTGACCAAGTCTATTTGTGAAAGTCATGAATGGTCGAATGCATATTACCTGGAAAGACAAGTAAAAGCTTGCATAATTCATGCAGATAATCCAAGATGCATAGGCAATTTCATGAAACACCCAAAAAAAGAAGGGAGAGATAGAGAGAAAAGAATACCTTAGTAGGGACAGACTGATAAGGACAAGGTTTTGTAGAAATGAAAAGCCGCATGCAATTTTCATCAGCATCATAAGCACAGAGATCCACTGATCCATCCTACCAGACGAAAAAACAAAAAATATTTATATCTAACATTATTGATGTCTTCATAAAGAAACTAATATCGACATCTACCATGTCACCAAGAGGAGAGAGATCTTTAATTGGTCCAAAACGATCATTGCCAGCTTGACTGATCGACACTGAGAGACCTAACAGATTGAAGTTCAAAGCTGAAGCTATTGTATGACCTTCATATATTTCCTCTTCCGTTATTTCCTCAAAAACTACTTCACTGATGTTTCTAGATTGAAATGGAAAGGAAATTTTCTGTGTATGCTTTTTCCCTGTATCCAGAAGCCTAAATGTAAGTGGCGGACATCTGGCAATTTCAAACCAATAAGGAGCATAGACTCTAATAACTTTTGCCATCAGCAGGTGCTCCTTGTCATAATTTTGTTCAAGAATAAGTTGAACAATCCTGCATATACCATGATTTTGGAACATATCAGACTAATTTGTCTGTTAAAAAAACCCATAAAATCTCGAGAGTTATGCAGTATGATAAACCTTCCAGAAATTGAACTTCGTAAGCTTATTGTTTTAGTTGGAACTCTTTGAGGATGCGATATACAAACAGCTTCCTGTGAACAAACGTTAATAAAATGTATAAAGAAGAAGAAACTAAATCTGATGGCCAAATCATATAGAACACAAACGTATAAGGAGAGGATTTGCTTTAAGATATTACATGTATAGGCAGCCATCCTCTTTGTGGAAGAAGTGAAAGGAACAAAGGGTTTCTCAAGTCAGCATTATGAACCTCGACGGCTTTTGTAGGAGCAAGCACTCCTCTAGAGCACGAAACAAAATGACCACTTGCTTGCATCTCAAGAATAGAATATTCAGATGTAAGAGGAAGACAACTGGTGATAGATAATGGGGCTTTGACAACAATACTCCAGTCCTGAATAGGATCAGAATGAATGTCTTTTGCAATCTCTGTTGATTGTATGGTTACACAGAACCACAATTTATGACCACCACTGGAAGAAGTTCCACTTATCTGGTTGCAGTACAATAGTTGCTCGGATTCCGTGAGACTCGATACACATATTTCGGAAGAGCCCTCTCGTCTACCAGAATCCTCTGGATGACCAGATCTATCCACTACAGAGCTCCAAGAATATTGATCAGCGCCATCAAGATTTGAAGGCCTTAATTGCAAGACAAAGAGTCCAGATTGTGTCAAGCCTGATAAAGGAAGCGGCATCATGTCTCCGGGTTTCAGCAGTCCAACAGATATCTCCTGCCTCACGTTGTCTGATATTTGTTCTCTCTTCCTGACCCATCTCCTTTGTCTTGCATAATTGACAAACTTCAGAGGATCAAATGAATCAGGCCATTTTAAACTTTCAACATCCGGAGCATAAACCCAGCCATCAGCAGTGTTTACTGATGATGTATCCAGATACCAATCACCAATCCATTCCCAGCCTGATGGTAACTCAACTCCAGAAATTGCCTGTACAATCACCATGGATAAGAAACAGGTGAAGGCATCCATCTTGTGGATTTTTGAAAAGTGGGAAAATTCATCATCTATTAGATAAATGCCCAATCGCATTACATCTCATTCGGGATGAATTTTTTGAATTTTATATGGGATATGTAGCATCACTTCACCCAACACAATGGCAGATTACGAAAGAACAAAAGACCCCGAAGTATGTCAAAGTTCACACATTATCACAGACATGGTGACAGTTATGAAGATTTTAAGCAGTTGAATAGAAAAATACTTTGCACATTTCCAATCCAAAGTAGGTCAGAATGCATGATGCACGAAATTTATGCAAAATCAGTAATGATCAGCAAAGAAAATAAAAAATGAAAAGAAGATATAAAGAAACTCTCTGACGTTAAAAACAAATTAAATTGAAATTGCAAAAGCAACATTGCAGACACAACCACAGATGGTTTCAGCTTTCATGTTTGATGAATGAGAAACAACAGCAACAACTCACCTGAGGGGTGCTTCCACCTTCTGAGTGATCTTGATTAGGTTGAAAACCAACCAAGCCAATTTTCGGGTTGTATTTTTCAGTTTCAAAGAACTCGTCTATCTGAATTCTATCATCAACTCTTTGCAAAATTCCATGCTTACTTGAACCATTTAGTCGCTGTGGAGTTTTGGAAACAAGGGACAAATCAAGTAGAAAATCTGTATTGTTACGTACTGAAACCAGAGACCTAATATTTACATATCTGTTGCCATCCTTGACAACTACTTCACTGGCAACAACATCATTGCCTAAGCGCCAACAAGCAGCAGGCGCAGCATAGTTTAGCCTTACAGTCGTCCACGGCCCCACCATACTAGGACTGATCTGAATAAATCCAGATTTTCTGCCACCAATAGTAGTTTCATCTTTGTCCTCAACTTCAGATTTGGGGGACAAGAGTACAGCACATCTTATTCTACCACAAGGCCTCTTACATTCATCCACTTCACTTGCATTCTGCAAGAAATAGAGTAATTCAGAAATATAAATCTGCTCGAGAATGCCTCGATCACAGAGGGAAGAAATAGGAAAATGCAACAGGTGATTTTTACCATAGATTCTGTAGAGCATAAGTCTATCCAGGTTAAGTTATTTAAGTAATCATCCTGATGTACATTGTCCTCAACATTTACGGCCATCTCATTCAATGGAGCTGAAAAGAACCCAACAGGTTCTCCTGTAATAACAAACATGATAGTTAACAGAGGTACAATATATGATGACCTAAATAGGGTTAATATAAACAATTATATTTCTTGAGAGCCAAGTCAATTATCCTTTTACAAAATATTAGCGAATACATTATCAATCGCTTAATGCCTCAACTGTAGAGAACTATAACACTCAAATTGACTAGTTTCCAAAGACAAGGAAGCATTTTGGACTATCAAAACTTCGCAAATTAAAACTGTGCACTAGTTTTATCAATTGACAAACTCACTGAGAGAAAATCAAAGAAAAAATGTTCAGCGAGGTAAAATTAAGACTGACCTGAGTAAAATATTTCAATCAAATTTCATGAGGTTTGTGAGAATTAGGAATATACTAACTAGGGTTGATTGCTAAATCATGAGATTGATTATGTAATTATGTGTTATATTTACTTTCGTTACTTAGTGTAATCTTAAGGTTATATAAAGCCTTCTCTTGTAACATTCTAATTAAACAATATAGAGTATTTACTCTACTACTTAACATGGTATCAATAGGTTGATCCTAGGGTTTTCTTCTTCTTCTTTTTTGCGGCAATAGTCAGCTGCCGCCACCACCACTGCTGCCACTGTTCCGGTGAGTGGGACAACACCTCCGACGTCATCCGACTCAGAATCAACCGAACGTCTCTATTTCGTGGTCAGTTTCCTTGTTCGGCGAGTTCTTGTGCGAGATTTCCCCGAACACAACCGAAACCCTAGCTCTCACCACCATCGATTTCAGCCCCTTTTTCCAGAAATTAGACGTCACCGATCTACCCTTCCCCAGAACCGCGCCACCCAACTCAGCCTCACGCGCCTCTGTCTTCTTTGCGCGTGTGTCCCACGCGCCACCATCTACCTAAATGTTTCGTTCCAGCGTCTCCAACTAGTTTTCCCCTAGTTTTCAAATTCATACATCCACATTGGTATCTCAAGTAATAGGACCACATATGCTACTCGACTCGGGAAGATTCCTATTGACGGTGTGTCATCTATTAGGAATACTTCCGGTGAGTCATTCATTGCTCATCAAATGAATACCTACATGTCTATATGAGTCTCCTATGACACATGTTTCATTAGGAAAAACCATCAGACCAAATCTCGATATATGACATTTACTGCTCTCAACGGATTTTACAAACCAACTCGTGTTAGAAAAACTTGACCAGGAACTTTATTTGAGAATTTACAAGTAATGACAACTCCTGTGACTACTCTATATTCTCGCGTTTATGTCTCATATATACATCACTAAACCTCGATTAGTTTCGTTATAAACTAAATTAGATCGAATATGTATATAAAAGACGAGATGGTACCATTTGAAAATTCGTATATAGTCTAAAGTTATGACCCTATACGGAATTAAATACAATACAAATCCTAATTATTGTTTCTATGGATTCACAACATGCACCCTTAAGTCTAACAACAATAAAACAAAGCAAATAAATCAATGTAGAAAACAAAATCAATACAAGTAATTTTGTTGACGAAGTGGAAAACTCGTGCGAGTAAAAAAACCACTCCGAATACCTAGGCTACCATCTAAAATCCACTATAATGAGAAAAGCTTACAGTGATGGTATAGGACCTATGGAAGCAACTCCGCCAACTCGAATACCTCTAGACTGTAATAACGCGAAGAACTCCTCGAGCCCGCACCAAGCAGCCTTCTTCAAAACCTCTGAAGTGTCCAAGCGGATCAACCCTGTGAACTCGCAATACCAGAACTCTGAATACCAATCTTCTTCCTTGAGAACTCTGAAAGCTTAGGAAATTGGGTTAGGGTTGTGTTTCTGTGTTGATGGTCACTCAAAATTCAATCTCACCAAAAGAAAAGAAGACAAGGTAATCAAAAGTCTTCAAGGTGAAAATCAAGAAGGTTGAAAGCAACGAAGAACAACCCTTGTGAAGGTGGCTCTAAGTTTATTTATATAGGTAGGGCAAATGTTAGGCTTTTCCTTGTGTAAAACTGGCTCAAAACGCGTCCAAAATAGCCCACTTACGCACGGGCATTTGAACGCCCATCAAACGCAAAATTTCTGCCTCCAGGCGTTCGAACTCTCAGGAGAACGCAGGTCACGGAGTGGTTTTTTACGTGCAACTTAAAACGCTTGTAACTTTTCATCCTTGGCCAAATCATGTGTTCTTTATATGTACGCGATCGTATTCGAGTATATTTTCCAATGAAACTGGCCTCATGTCAATTGAAGCTCTAAATATTTTGGAATATCCAAAAGAGTGAACATCGCACTGATATCTCCATCTGATGTTGTCCAATTGCTCCGAGATCGTCAAAACTCATTTAAACTCAATTGAACTTATTTTGTTACGGACGTTGCCAACACACATAGAAATAACACCATTAAATAGATAATATGAAAAAATGATTGCTAGTATTAATGAACAAATCATAAATACAATGCGGATTGACGCTCGGAGCACCAACCCAATAGATTCAAGTACTTTCTTGGCATTGACTATACAGGTAGCTCAGTGTAATACTGGTGTAGCCATTTCCCAAAAAATATGCCTTTGGATATTCTTCGGGAAACTGGTATATTATATTGTAATCTGTTAATACGCCTATGGAACCAAATGTTAAACTCTTACCAAAAGAGAGGGGGTCATTAGAGAATCTTGAAGAACAGTTATTGCAAGAATTAAAGTTTAGAGTAGGAGTAGGAGTCGAAGTAGGGGTGAGCACTATCAAATTCGGATCGAAAATCCGATTCTGATTTCATTCGATCCAATTTGAAGCCTTAGTGGATCGAATAAATTTTATTTGATAACGGATCTGAATTCGATAGTGGATTTGATTTGATAACCGATCCGATTCGATAAAATTGATTTGAATTTATAAATTTTCATATCAATTTTATCGAATCGGATTCATTATCAAATCGGATGCTCTATCGAATCGAATGAAATCTATTGAAAAATTGTGTTTAATATGTTAGTTTTATACATTTATAAAATTAAGTTTAATCAAATCCCTTAACTGTAGGGATTGGGTTAATTAAATCAATTTCTCAATTTTAGGGATTGATTATAAGAAGATTAGGTAACCTGATTTAAATTTCTAGATTTTCTCTACAGTAGCTATATATATGGCTTTTGGTTTGTATCAATGAATTTTCTAATACAAAAAATACTCAGATTTTTAACATGGTATCAGAGCCATAGACTCTTGAGAATAAATATTCCCGTCAACCTTA
>SKCR01032938.1:0-42959 GCA_019454045.1 Zanthoxylum bungeanum
AATTTTTGTTGAAGAAGATGAACAAGCTCCAAGCTTTGAGAAGATTCCAAGCTCATAGATTGGTTTCCTATCACAATATATGCCTAAAATGTTTTTCCAAAGTTTGGTATATGGCTTTCAAAAAGTCAAAACCATTTTGGAGCCAAAATGGCAATTAAAGCTCTCAACAACCAACATCATGAATAGTGACAAGTTGTCATTCACCAAAAGGTGAATTGACATCCATCACTAGATTGACATGCGATGTGACGAGCGATGTGACTTGTGGTCGCACTTTGATTCTAAATCGGAGTGGCCTTGCAAACACATCCCGGGCTCGGGTTCGTTAATTCCGAATTAACGAATTTTCGTAGCGACGTAATTAAATCAAATTTAATTAAATAATTATGCCTAGCAAAATTACTATTCACATCGCTAGCGAATTAATTCTAAATTAATTCGTTTGCCCGAATTAAAATCTAATTTTAATTCCGCGTCGAAATCTAATTTTGTATAATATATCGAATATATTACTTTATCGATTAATTCCAAATTAATCGTTCTCTCTCTTCAAATAGTATTTTATCCTAGATAAAATCTCTCCATAATTAATCCCAGATTAATTATGCTCGAATCATACGTCATCAGTGAATCTTCGGGAAGCGACCGAAGAGATCCATGTATATGTTGGCAGTAAATCCGGTCGTCGAACTATCCGAACACGTACGTACCTAGTACTACGTTTTTACCGATTTACGAGACATTGTTGGCTTCTAGCAAAGCACCGTGCCTACCCAATTCTCCAGAAATATTCTTAATGGAATATATAATCTATATCAGGCGTAGTATATGTAATATTGCGTATTGTGATCCAGTATCAGATGTCACGTGCTAGGCCTGGGGTTGGAATTGTGTCTGCCCCGTATGAAGCACATATCGGATCTCTGGTAACTAGTCTCTATAATCGGATAATCATGACCTAGTCATATTATCCCGATGACTGCAGTACTAAAGAGTACTAGTTCCGTATCCTACGTGACCATCATCTCCATATGACTGAAGTGATACATCCATCTTGACATCACACCCAATACACTACGATTCTCAATATACCCAGAAGAGGCATACATAGAACCTGTTAAAGCCCTGGACAACCAAAACCAAAGTATATTGATTGTCGCAAGTATTATCGATGCAAGTCTCAAGTTAAGACCAAATACACCTACCCTGATTCGGACTTCCATAGACACATAGTCATACTACCAATGGAATTCCGAGGGGTCTATCCAGAGCGAAGTTGTTTCCGTACCATCGGTAAACACAACCTCATATTACACTTGCATGAGTATCCAATACCCAAATATATGAGAACTATGCCGTTATGCTCCCATAACACGCACAAGTGCAATACTAGTATTTTTCGCATTATCGATGTCCAATCTCGATAATACTACGACTATGGATGTTTTAATGATTAAACCTTAGTGGATTAATACTGTCTCATATCTTATTAATCCGGAACTAATCATATAGACTTTTATCATTTATATATCTTGGAAATCCAATGACAAATGATAAAAGAGCAATTTCCTTTGTCACATAGTTAATTTGTATAACAACATTATGTTCTGTACAAATAGTGATGCTATGGGTCATAATTGTCCAACAAACCTTGACCAGGAACTGTCTAAGAATGACAACGTCATGATACAACTCAATGTCAGTTGAGACGCTTTTGCAACAGTATCATAACTAATCATTCTAAGGTCGGTTACATCTTTACCATATAAAAGAGGATGTTATATAAAAGAAACTGTTCATTTTATTCATAATAAAATGTTACATAATTATTTACAAGGAAATACATAATAAAATTGGCGCTCAGAGCATCAACCTTGCTCTAGTGCCAATAATGATTGTATCTAATACCTATTGACTCCACATGTTTATCAAATAACTTCGGAGGTATGGCCTTGGTAAGCGGGTATGCTACATTATCTTCACTCGATACCTTACACACGACAATGTCCCCTCGCGACACAATCTCTCGAATGATGTGGTACTTTCGTTCCACATGCTTCGACTACTGATGCGCCATTGGTTCTTTAGCTTGCGTAATGGCTCCAGTAGTATCACAGTATAATGGAATCGGATTCTCGATACTTGGGACTGCTCCAAATTCTATGGTAAATTTCCTAACCCAAACAGCTTCCTTTACAGCTTCAGAAGCTGCAATATATTCCGCCTCTGTGGTGGAATCAGCTGTCGACCCCTGTTTGGAACTCTTCCAACACACTGCACCTCCGTTAAAGGAAAACATGAATCCTGATGTAGACTTTCTATCATCAGGATTCGATTGGAAATCGGAAACCGTATACCCATTAACTTGCAGTTCTTTTCCTCCATAGATAATAAACTTATCCTTAGTACCTTTAAGATACTTGAGGATATATTTATTGGCCTCCAATGGTCATTTCTTGGATTGGACTGATATATGCTCGTTACACTAACTGCGAAGCTGATATCAGTACATAACATGGCATACATGATGCTGCCCAAACACGAAGCATAAAGCTGATTAGACATTCTAATATTCTCATCTTCTGTTTGCGGACACATCTTCTTTGAAAGATGTAAACCATGTCTGAACGGTATGTTTGCTGTTTTACAGTTACCAAAATTATACCGTTCTAAGATCTTGTCTATATACGTTGATTGGGATAACCCAATAAGCTTCATTTCTCTATCTCTATAGAGTTTTATGCCTAAGACATAAGATGCTTCACCTAGGTCCTTCATGGAGAAATTCTTATAGAGGTAAACTTTGACGTTTTTCATCATCCCAATATCATTCCCAATGATAAGGATGTCGTCAACATAGAGAATTAAAAATACCACCATACTCCCATGGCCTTCTTATACACACAAGATTCTTTCGAATTCTTGAGAAAACCAGACAATTTGATTATCTCATCGAATCGAAGATTCCAACTTTGTGAAGCCTTTTAAGTCCATAAATGGACTTCTTCAGCTTGCATACCATGCCCGAGTTCTCGCTGGATGAAAAACCCTCCGGCTGTTCCATATAGATTTCTTCATCAAGAAATCCATTTAGAAAAGCCGTTTTGACATCCATTTGCCAAATCTCATAATCATGATAAGCGGCAATTGACAACAAAATCCTTATAGACTTTATCATTGCAACTGGCGAAAAAGTTTCATCATAGTCAACACCAGGTCGCTTCGAGTAACCTTTAACTACCAGTCGGGCCTTAAAGGTTTCAACCTTTCCTTCGGGCCCTCGTTTTGTAAATCCATTTACAACCGATAGGAAAAATTCCTTCGGGAAGCAGAACCAAGTTCCAAACTTGATTCTTATACATTGAGTCAATATCAGATTTCATGGCGTCTTGCCACTTCACGGAGTCGATGTCCAACATCGATTCCCTATAGGTAAAAGGGTCAGTCTCTTCAACTACGAGAACATCGAAACTCTTTTCTTGTATCAGATAAAAGTGTTTAGGAGGTCTTGATACCCTTTGTGACATACAGAGTGTGTGTGTTGAAGGTTCTTCATCTTCTTGAACTACAGGTT
Source organism: Zanthoxylum bungeanum (assembly GCA_019454045.1). Classification (NCBI taxonomy): domain Eukaryota; kingdom Viridiplantae; phylum Streptophyta; class Magnoliopsida; order Sapindales; family Rutaceae; genus Zanthoxylum; species Zanthoxylum bungeanum. The sequence continues at coordinate 3,575 of SKCR01032938.1, forward strand.
CCTCCATTAGTTTGTTGGTTTAAGGTTGTACTTCATCAAGTTCAACTGTCTATGATCATCACCTTCAGACAAAAAATTTATTTCTAGAAATTTTACGAAGCGAGCTACGAACATATTTCAATGCTCGATATTATAGAATAAATATCCTTTCGTATTTGAAGGATATCCAACAAACATAAACTTCTGCCCTCGAGGTAAAAGCTTGTTTTGCTGAGCCATCCTGACGTATGCAGGACACCGCCAAATCTTAACATAACTAAGATTCGGTTTCCTATCGGTCCATATCTCATATAGAGTCATAGGAACAACTTTGGAAGGAATCTTATTCAGGAGATGAGCGACAGTAAAAAGAGCATAGCCCCATAAGTAATAGAGCAAATCTGTATAACTCAACATTGATCGGACCATATCCAATAAAGTCTGATTTCTCCTCTCTGACACTCCATTGTGTTGCGGAGTGCCGGAAGGAGTATATTGAACGAGAATCACATTCTCCTTTAAATTATCAGTGAACTTTCCACTCATATATTCACCGTCTCGATCAGATCAAAGGCATTTAATATATTGACCAGTCTGTTTTTCAACTTCATTTCGGAATTCTTTGAACTTTTCAAAAGTTTCTGATTTATGTTTCATCAAATAAATATAACTGTACCATGACAGATCATCGGTAAAGGTGATGAAGTATGAATAACCACTGTGTGCAATCTGACTCATGGGACCACATACATCAGAATGTACGAGTTCCAATAAGTCAGTGGCTCGGTGTCCAACACCTGAAAATATGGCTTTGGTCATTTTACCCCGAATACAAGATTCGCAAGTTGGATAAGGTTCAATGGTGAGATCATGTATCAAACCATCCTTAACCAATTGGGTTAGGCGTTTCACGCCTATATGACCTAACCACATATGCCAAAGTTCAGTATTATTTATATCAGACTCTTTATGTTTATTAATTCCAGTATTAAAGATATCTTGTGAGGTACATAATATGTAATGATCATGCTCGTTTGGACAACAAAGGATATGAATATTAAAACTATCTTATAAATACAAAGAACGATTCTTAATATTTATATTTTATCATTCACTATCTAATACAAAAAGAGACATAATATTCGCCACACATCCTGACATAAAATAGCAGTCATTTAACAAAAGTCTCCCACTGGGTAAGGGAATCTCGTATATGCCCACTACAACCGCATCCAGAGAGTTGCCACTCCCAATTGTAACTGCATCTCCCCACATTTCAGCCATCTACTTCCCGTCAGCACCTGTAATGTATTGCAAATGTGAATAGGACAAGCAGAATCTAAAATCCAATTAGATCTCATAGCTTTACAAGCCGATGCTCTTTCCTTCCTAGTCCAAATAGTTTCTTTTCCAGTGCCTGACTTTTTGGCAGTGGTGGCACTTATCTTCAGAAGCTCTCTTGGGCTTCACTACCTTAGCCTGTGGAGGAACATTGAAACCCTTATTTTTCTTTCCTTTTGTCTTCTTCCCATTCGACTTGGATTGGGAAGAAGCGGAAAGTGAAGTGGGTTTCAGAAGGTGGGTCGGAACTCCCTTTCTTAAATCTTCCTCTGCTGTGAGAAACATCTTATGCAACTCACGGTAAGAGCAATGAATCCCATTCATGTTTAAGTACATGACGAAGTAGCGATATGACGCCGGGAGCGAACCGAGAATGATACTACGTCCAAGAGTTTCATTGAGAGGGAAATCATGGCACCTCAATTGCTCGATCAAATCGAACAAATGAAGCACATGCGGGCTCACAGCCTTCCCCTCATCAAGTTTAGAATGGAACAGTTCCATTGAAACTCTATGAACCACGACATATTTCTGGTTCATGAACGATTCACGAAGTTGTGTCATCATGCTATATGCATCATGCATCTCAAAGTAAGTATTCTTAAGCTCATAAGAAATAGAACTTAGAATGAATGATTTAACCCTTAAATCATCATCTTTCCATCTCTGAAAAGTCTCATGTTCTTCAGAATATGCATCTGGAGATATAGCAAACGGTAATGGACCTTCCAAAATGTATCCCATCTTTTCGGAATTGAGGACAATCCTCAAATCCATATCCCAATCCGAAAAGTTTTCAGCTCATTTTAGCTTATTCGTATCAAGTATACGAGCAAAATGATTGGTCGGAGGTGTTAGGGTTGGTGCTCAGAGCGCCAATTCGGACCTTATTTATGTCTGATTCATGAATACGATCAATTCCTTTTTCCATAATATTACTTATTTATAGTTGCACCTCTTATTTTTATATACGTATTCGATCTGATTATGATTAGATTGAAACTAAATGTGGTTTAGTGATATGTATATATTAGACAAAGGCCCGATAATATATAATGAAGTACACAGTTACAAAGTTAGTTTTTAATTGACATTGGGAAATGTAACTATTAAGTGTATATTATCAAATATAGTTCCTGGTCAAGATTTACTAACACGCGTCGGTTAGTCAAATCCGTTGAGACCAGTACATGTCATATATCGAGATTTGCTCTGATGATTTATCCCAATGAACTATGAGTCTAGGGAGAATCGTATAGACATGTAGGTGTTTATAATGGATAAACACTAAACGACTCACTGAAGATTCTTAATGGATGGTACACCAACGTCAATAAGAATCTTCTCGGGTTGAGTAGCATAGTGCTCATTTGATTTGAGATACCACTGTGGATTAATGAGACATCCTCCACACTTAGATGACAGTTACGTCACCGCATGTTCGTTCGGTGTGGACCGATCCTCAGGATATCCTGTGTGTATCAAGATAGGATCCATCAGTTCTGTGTACAGAGCATATGAAGTCCATATGTGATTAGCAATCAGTTAAATCTGTGGCCATAGTATACTTCGGAAGTGAGTTCCGAATGTTATTTAGAGATTGCTAATAGATACGTCGACGGGATAATACCTATAGAGATTTGACGTTTACATATATATCTCTGGTATTATCTGGATACCTGTGACGGGGGGATTAAACGTATGCAATGACCTCGACCTGTATGATTCAGCTTGTTTATCTGTGGTCGTCATAATTTACGGGTGGGTAAATTATGGACACGAAATTGGATTTTGTGACGAATATACCTGAATCTAGAGAGTCTCACTAATGAAATATACTCATAGAGTACTAGGGAAACATTTATAAATAATATTGATTATTTATAAAGTCATTTAAAGGTTAAACGAAAAATACATGTATTGGGACCTAATAGTCATTTCCTAATTTTTTGTGTATTTGCATTTAATGTTAGATTTTATGAAATACACATTAATTAATTGTCAAATTGAGATATTTGACTTATATCATAAATATATATATATATATATATGAATATTTAATGTAAATATAATACATATATTTAATATATTTGTATTTAAATAATTAATTGATTATTTAATTGTTAAATGATTAAATTAATTGAAATATAAATATCTTAAAGTTGTGATAATTATGAAAATATTTTTGGTTGCCTTTGTTGACTTTAAGAAATTCATTAAAGTGTTAATGATTTCTTTTGCAAGTTGACAAGTTGGCTTTAATGATAAAATTGAAAAATATCTATTTATTTTTTTTATGCATTTTCGGCCAAGTTAGTAAAATGTCCAAGTGTTGGATATTTTTTTTTTTAACAAACCAAAAAATCATCCAAAACTCCATTAAAAATAAAACAAAAGAAGCTTGGGAGAAAGAAGAAGAAAGACAAAGACAAAATCAAAGAAAGCTTGGAATTTAGTGAGTTTTTCCAACTTGCCATTAGAGAGAAAAATGTTCCTCTTGTTGTTGGCTTCATCTTGTGATGTTCTTGTGTTTTTCTATTCTTTTTTCTTTGTGTTTTTGGAGGATGGAAGTTTGAGGATAGGGTTATGCATGTATAATGATCATAGAATGCTTCTAATGTGTTAATAAGCATTCTTTTGATAGTTTGAGAAACTAGTTGCCATTCTAGAGTTATTGACCCACTCTTAAATGACCTAGATTTGTTCTATAGTTATTTGATTGTGGTGAGGCTTGATTGGTGTGGAAGAAACTTGATTGAAGTGTTGGATTTAATTGATTTGGTCTAATTTGTCCAATTTGTTGAAATTGAAAAATTAGGTTTAAGAACTTCTCCAAATTTGGGGATTTTCATTTATGTTGTGTATTTGGATATGTATATGATGCATATAAAATATTGGGTTGATTGGATTTCATCTTAATGTGTTTTGAACATGTAAAGTGCAAAATACACAATTTGCCCACTAATAGGGGCTCACGGCTTTGGCTCCAAATTTGGGGGTTTTTTGTTGCATTTAGAAATTTGATATGTAGGACATGTTAAATTCATCTTAGAAATGATTTAGAATCATCCAAAATTATTTTGAACAATTTAGGACTAAAATGAACAAAATGCAAAGTTTTGGGGCAATTCAGTAATTACCAAGAAATTTGATTTCTTGTGTAATTTTTCATAATTTGATAATTGGGTAATTACCCCTTCAAAATGGTATCAGAGTGAGTCTGATTCTAGGCCCCCTAATATGATTAGCCCTTTAAATTCAACATTTAATCTTGTTGTCTTTACTTTATACATACTTGTTTTAATCTAATTTGATTATATTTAAAGTGTATGACATTTTATGGAATATCCCCGATTAATAAGGTTTTAAAGTAACTGGTATTTGGAATACTTGTTTCTTGGTTCGCCTTGTCAATACGATTTATGAATATTTTTCCGTGACTACAACTGAGACCGTTCATCTGCTGTGAGGGTGTAGCCGATAGAGATTTATTTATGCCGGATGTATATCAGATACTAGATAAATTCAAGCGAAAGCGGAATCCTGAACGTGCTTAGCTGTCAGGATTACGCAAGTAGCTTGAGTTTATCATTGACGAGTTTAACTTTGGTACGTCTCCTTATGGACCTGCCCTAGCAGTGACAACGAGAAACGACCAGGACCGGAAACCCAGGAGTCACAACGAGTGTGATTGACAATGAGTTGTCTACCTGTGAATATACGTAGGCAAGACCGTGCCTCTGCTGTGAGTCCAAATTGAAGGGGTTTTAGGGCGGGAATCCGGTAACGCAGCGGAACAGTGGAAAATCAAAATTTTCCGATTTCAAAACTTTTTCTCGGATCAATTAAATAAACTTATTTATTTAATTACCCAATTATCAAATTATGAAATATTACACAAGAAATCAATTTTTTGTGTAATTACCAAATTGCCCCAAAACTTTGCATTTTGTTCATTTTAGTCCTAAATTGTTCGAAACAATTTTGGATGATTCTAAATCATTTCTAATATGAATTTAACATGTCCTACATATCAAAATTCAATTTGCAACAATAACCCCAAAAATTTGTCCAAGGCCGTGAGCCTCCTAGATGGGCATAATGTGCATTTTGTATTTTCAATGTTCAAAACACATCAAGATGATATCCAATCAACATAAGATTTTATATGTATCATATACACATCCAAATACACAACATAAATGAAAATCCCCATATTTGGAAGTGGTCTTAAACCCTAATTTTTCAATTTCATCAAATTGGACAAATTAGACCAAATTAGTAAAATCCAACACTTCAATCATGTTTCTTCCACACCAATCAAGCCTCACCACAATGAAACAACTACAGAACAAATCTAGGTCATTTAAGAGTGGATTAATAACTCTAGAATGGCAAAATGTTTCTTAAACTATCAAAAGAATGCTTGTTAACATATTAGAAGCATTTTATGATCTTATACATGCATTAACCCTATCCTCAAACTTCCATCCTCCAAAAATACAAAGAATAAAGAATAGAAAACATAAGAACATCACAAGATGAAGCCCACAACAAGAGGAATATTTTTCTCTCTAATGGTAAGTTGGAAATACTTACTAAATTCCAAGTTTTTCTTTATTTTTGCTTTTCTTTCTCTCAAGCTTCTTTGTCTTCTTTTAATGGAGTTTTTAGGTGAGTGTTTTGACTTAAATGAAACCCTAAATGAAAACAAAATAATTTATACTCCCTTCCAAGCCATGGCCGAAAATTGGGTATTAGGAAAATATCATGATATTTTTCAATTGTTTCATTTAAAGCCTTTTATCAACTTGCAACTTTAATCATCAAACAATTTAATGAAATAAAGTAAGTCAACAAAGGCAACTCAACTCATTAAATAAATATCATAACTTTAAAATATTTATATTTTAATTAATTTAATCATTTAATAATTAAATAATTAATTAATTAAATACAAATATATTAAATATATGTATTATATGTACATTAAATATCAAATACATATATATATATATATATATATATATATTTATGATATTAGTCAAATATCTCAATTTGACAATTAATTAATGTGTATTTGATAAAATCTATCATTAAATGCAAATACACAAAAATTAAGAAATGACTATTGGGTCCCTACATATGTACTTTGCGTTTAACCTTTAAATGACTTTATAAATAATCAATATTATTTATAAATGTTTCCTTAGTGCTCTACGAGTATATTTCATTAGTGAGACTCTCTAGATTCAGACATATCTGTCATGAAATCCAATTCCGTGTCCATAATTTATCCACCCGTAAATTATGACGACCACGGATAAACTCGCTGAATCATACATGTTGAGGTTATGGCAAATGTATAATTCCTCCGTCACACGTATCCAGATTTATCTCAGAGATATAGATGTAAATATCAAATCTCTATGGGAACAATCCCGTCAACGTTTCTATTAGCAATCTCTAAAAGAACACTTAGAACTGACTTCTAAAGTGTACCACGGGCCCATGGTTTTTATCTGATTACTAATCATATGGACTACCTATGCTTTGTACACAGAACTGACGGATCCTATCTCGATACAAATAAGCCACCCTGAGGATCTATCCACACCCAACGAATAGGCGAAGGTTTGACTGCCATCTAAGGTCATTACATCTTTACCATATTAAAAGATACATTATATTATAGAAACTGCATATATTATTCAAAATAATAATGTTTTACAGTAGTATTCTCAAGAAATACAATCGGGAATTGGCGCTCTGAGCACCAACCCTAACAAAATCTCCCACTTGCTCTAGTGCCAATATCGATTGTATCTAATATCCATCGACTCCACGTGTTTATCAAACAACTTCGAAGGTATGGCCTTCGTCAGTGGGTCTGCTACATTATATTCACTCGATACCTTGCACACGACAATATCCCCTCGCGACACATTCTCTCGAATAATGTGGTACTTTCGTTCCACATGATTCGACTTCTGATGCGCCCTTGGTTCCTTTGCTTGCACAATGGCTCCAGTATTATCACAATATAATGGAATCACATTCTCGATACTTGGGACAACTCCCAATTCTGTGATAAAATTCTTTATCCACACAGCCTCCTTTGCAGTTTCAGAAGCTGCAATATATTTCACCTTAATGGTGGAATCTGCTGTTGACCCATGTTTGGAACTCTTCCAACAACTGCACCTCCGTTAAGGGTAAATATGAATCCAGATGTAGACTTTCTCTCATCGGGATCCGATTGGAAATCGGAATCCGTATACCCGTTAACTTACAGTTCGTTTCCTCCATAAATTATTAACTTATCCTTAGTACCTGACCGGTATAACGCAAGCGCACGTATTGTTCAAGTAGTATAAAAAGTATCGATCCCACGATGACTTAATACCTAATCTATTAATTTTATGTGGTCAAATGATTACTAGTATCTAACAGGTTGATTGATTGATTTGAAATGATGAAGGTTTTGAATTTAAAAACAAGTAAATAAAATTGCTCGAATGTAGGTTTAAGAAATTCAATATTAAAAACTATCTAGGGTTGTGATCTCTTCCAATATCATTTTAAAGATGAAGTGGTTATTTTATGTTTTTGTAATAAATCGGTTTACTAATCTGGAACACTAAAGTATGCAAAAGCCTGTGTCGATGGTCAGACGCAAATACCCAGTTTAACCCAATTGAACCATATGTCTATGTCAACCAAATTATCTGGATTCATTAAGTTTAAGTTCCAATTATGGCTACCCCCGCCAACAGGTATATCCTATCCTGTAAGGAAATCTATTAAAGGGTTATCTATCCTCAAGGAAGATCGTGGGCTATTGAGTCTAAGGTCTTAAACCTAAAATCCATTTTCCATTCATTTTAAGTTTACCAGTTCAATTTTATTAATGGCCAGTTAAAAAAAAGCATTAGGATTAAGACTCAATAAATAAACCTTTATATTACCCAAACTATAATTTAACCCCTTATAAACCGGTGATATTGGATTTCATCACAACCCCAGAAAACTGGTTTAGTTACGACACATATTTACGTGTAGTAAAAAAACTTAAATAAAATAAAAGACATAAAGTAAAATACTGAAAATTAAATACTAAAAAGTAAATGCTGAAAGTAAATGCTGAAATTAAATACTGAAAATTAAATGCTGAAAAGTAAATGCTGAAAGTAAATTACTGAAAAGTAAATTGCTGAAAAGTAAATTGCTGAAAGTAAATTGCTGAAAAGTAAATAAAGTAAAATTACAATAAAAGAAAATGCTAAGGTAAAAAGATCCACTTTTATTACTTCTATTTTAGATATCTCCCTTAATATAATATATTAACTTTGCATGATAATTACCAACCAGCCATATAGGCGGTATCCAGATTAAGTCAAATTAATAATTAATTACCAACCGACCAATCAGGCGGTATCCAGTTTAGTCAGGTTAAAACCAATTTAAATAATTACCAACCGACCAATATGACAGTATCCTCGTTAAGTCAGGTTTTAACTAGTTTATATATTATAATTAAGGGAGATTAATCTAAATATTAGTAATAAAAGTTTTACCGCTTACACCAGCAAAGGGGAGTTACCTCCTCATTACTGAAAAGTAAAAACTGAAAATTAAAGAAAGAAAAGTATTGTGCGTAAAAGTAAATTGCGGAAAGTAAAAACTCAAAAGTAAAGAAAAGATAGTGCGAAAGCGGAAATTAATTACTGAAAGCTGTAAATAAACAAACAAGATACAATCTTCTTAGTATTCTTAAGGAATTCCTTAGAAGAAAGTATCAATTTACAAATGAAATGGCTTGGTATTTATAGGCAAAATTTTGCCTCCATCAAATCATCCACCAAATCCATTATTAATTACTCCACTAATGCTCCACCAAATCCATTATTAATTGCTCCACTAATTTATTATCATGTTTGGAGGTGATTTGATACTTTTTATTATTTATTTATTTATTTATTATTTATTTTTTTGCTTTGAAAATGACTTTAATAATTACACAGAACACACATCTGGATGGTTTATCAATTTCGGGCATGAAATCTTCAGAATTAGAAATTATTTTGTCTTTCAAAGTTGTAGATCTTTGATTCTTCTTTAATCTGGAACTTGAATCAGCTCACTCCGATATCGGAGTAAAACGTTATGCCCAAAATACGACAGATGCGCAAAACTTGAATTTCCAAAATGCACTTCGTTAAAACGCCCTTTCAAGTTTCCAATCTCCAAAATTAATATGTCAAGTCCAATATTTGCCCTTATTTGACCCACATTTCGTCCTAAATGATTTAATTGTGTCCCAATATTATTTTATCTGCAAAATAAAATAAAACACATCAAAATGTTCACCAAACCCGAGAAACTAAACAAAATATTAAGTAAAAGGGGCGGTAAATATTGATATATTTTCCGCTCATCATACCCCCAAACCTAACATTTTGCTAGTCCTCGAGCAAAAAAATAAAATAAAATACAAGAAACAATTAAAATTAAACTAAGCCACTTTCGTATGGATCACAGTTGCATTTAGCATATGCAACAAGCTTTTAAACTCCTAAGTGTCCCTAGTGGACGAGTTATAGTCTCGTGAGGGCTTACAGCAACGATACCCACAAACGTTTTACAAAAGTAAAAAGATAATAAAACTAATGCACACAAAATCAAAAAGACGAGAAAATAGAACAAAGAAGTTAGTGACTAATCAGGTGAAACTTCTACTCCAAGTCAATAGTTGTTTTGTTTCATTCTAAATTACCGAATAAGTAAATTCTTCGATTATTTTTACCATTCTCAATATACACAGTCGACAAAATATTAATCAACTCATTTTTGCCCACAACAGTCACAAGTGCAGTTGATAAGAGAGTAATATTTTTGTCCTAAAGTTTTATCAGAATTCACATCTTTTTGCAGAAATGGAGTAATTTTTCTGATTTTTCTGATTTTTTCTTTGATTTTTTTTTTTTGATTTTTTGATTTTTTGATTTTTTTTATTATATACAATATCTTCCATCTATGTAGCGAGTGTTGGGTCGGTGGCTCCCAAACCAGTTGGCTTTAGGACACCAGGTGTTAAGACACCCCTACGGACTTAATTACTCAGACTTCAGATATATATATTTTTGCAACATCCTTAATCAATGTAGCGAGCTTTGGGCCAACGACTCCCAAACCAGTTGGCTTTAGGGCACTAGGTGTTAAAACACCCTTACAGACTTAATAACTCGGATCTCAGACATTTTATTTATTATTTTTTTTACTCCATCATTTTTGAGATGCTTTCTCCAATTAAACTAAAGCACTGAATATTACAAATTTTCAATTTTAGCTCATGTCCGTATGTTACTATGTATGTTGATAATACCTGCCAACTCAGCATATGAAGATCCATTTCAGTCAGTATTATGGAGAATTCACAAATTAAATAATTTAAAATGAAATAAACAAAAAATATCTTGTTTCGAAATAGGTTTGAGATGCGTCTCAGGAGTGGAAACTCCTTACTCAGCTTTCTCTTACCAATTTCACCTTTTTAGTCAAAATAAAAACATAAAAACACAAAATAGTTTTGTAATTTTGAAAATTTTTCAATTTTTTTGTATTTTTCGAAAAATTTTGGACTAAAAATAAAAACAACACACAACTAAAAATAATGTACTGATCAACTAATTTCCTCCCCCAAACCTAAATGAGACATTGTCCCCAATGTCTTAAACAGTAGAAGAAAGTTTAGAAGATAATACCTGGTTAGCTGAAATTCTACAGGAAATTAAAGGTTAAGATCCAGATTAATCCTACGCCTCTTACCACGATCGTCCTCGGACCAATTTATCTTTGAAAGGATAGGGTCAACTTGTGGTTCATAGGCTAAGAGTTGGTTATTAGATCCGGAACAGTTCTGGCAGTATAAATGAGTTCTTTCATAGGTTTTTACACGAACCCATTTCTCCGGGCATTATCAAGAAACACACAAAGAAAATCATAAAATCCATCAACGTTAAACAGCCCAATTGGTTTATGGTGTATGTTCAAGTTCGCCCAAGATAGCACTATAAAAATTTCCTCCAATGTACCTAAGCCACCTGGCAAAGCAATAAAAGCATCAGCAGTTAATCATTTCTACCAATCGTTCAGACATACCTGGCACGATTAACTCTTCTCCGTTTGATGGTCCAATAAGATTTGCTTCTGCCAAGGGTTTTGGGATGATTCCCAAAATGTGACTGCCTCCTTCTTGTACAGCTTTTGAAACGATCCCATAAGTCCAAGATTGCCTCCACCATATACTAAGTGCATATTCTTTGCAGCTAAGACTCGACCCAATTCTTGTGCTGCTTCTACGTATTGCGGTTTAGTACCAACACTACTACCGCAAAACACACAGATGTTTTCAACTCGTCTTCTTGAAGTGGCTTCCATGTTTTACTCTGGATGTCTTCAAAAAAGTGCAATGATGAGTTGAATTTATAAAACCTAAAAGGGTGAGTAATAATAGCACAAGTATCTTCCAAAGGACGATTATTAGTTAACAGTAAAATAAATCGTGATAGTCAAAAAGGTCTGGATCCTGTCGGAGAAAATAAAAGAAAACAACAAAATAATTTACAATTATTAGGAAAAGAAAAGAGATATAATATGTACAAGAAAAGTAGCGGATTGATTTACGTCTATGCGTCAGGGACAAGCTTCCCATCCAATTTTCTTATAACTGGCAACAGGGTCGTTTTGAGTCAGATTCCCAAGACTTAATTGTTGTCTTTCTTTTTGGAATTGTGTATGTAATTTACGAATGGCTATATGAACATATCCATTGGGATGCGTCTCAAGAGTCGAAGATATATCATCTATAGACTCCTTACTCAAGCCATCCCTAATGAATTTAATTTTGTCTTCGCGATTATCAGACACCATTCCTAAAGAACGACAACGAGTATTGCAATTCCAGCGTGCACATTTGTAACAAACACCCATTTGTTTAGCTCTACGTTTCTTTGCATAGGTGCTTCTTCCAAAACCAGGTAGATGTGAAATAAAAGAGTCAGAAGACTCACCTGCCAATCGGCCTCGTGCTTCAATTACCCAACGAATGTCATTAGGAACACCATGGATTGTTAGTAGTCTCATCCGTTCCAAGCGAGCTTCGTAGACTTTCATCAGAGAGTTTTGAGGGAGAGAAGGAAATTACTTGTGAAGATTTGCGAGAACTTCTTCCATCCTGAAATGTCTTAATCTGCAAAAACTAAACACACAAAATTTAAATCACACCAAATCACAATATATACAAAAATTGCATGGGTTGCCTCCCTGCAAGCGCTAAGTTTAAAGTCGTCAGCTAGACGTGACTGCTCGAACGTTTATGCTGGATCTGAAAGTGTGACATTTTCTTTTTGTCGCTCAAATGATTCTCCCCAGTAGTGCTTGACACGCTGACTGTTAACCTTGGATGTGTTGTTGGTATTGGGATCCAGTAACTCCACAGCTCCATTTGGTAAAACCTGAGTAATCATAAATGGACCTGACCACCTAGATTTCAACTTTCCAGGGAAAAGTTTCAACTTTGAGTTGTACAACAACACCTGCTGCCTTGGTTCCAACTGTCTGTGCACTATTTTTCGGTCATGCCATTTTTTGGTATTTTTTTGTACAATTTGGCATTCTCATAAGCCTGTAGGCGAAATTCCTCCAATTCATTGAGTTGGTGAAGTCTTTTCTCTCCTGCAGCTTGTGAATCAAGATTCAACTTCTTCAGTGCCCAGTACGCCTTGTGTTCAAGCTCAACTGGCAGATGGCATGCTTTCCCAAACACCAATCGATATGGGGACATACCAATGGGTGTCTTGTAAGCTGTTCGGTAGGCCCATAATGCATCATCCAATTTTGTAGACCAGTCCCTCCTTGTTGATCCAACGGTTCTTTCTAGGATTCTTTTGATCTCCCTGTTTGAAACCTCAACTTGTCCATTTGACTGTGGATGGTAAGCTGTGGCAACCTTGTGATTAACTCCGTATTTGGATAGAAGTGCATCGAAGTATCTGTTGCAGAAATGTGAGCCACCATCGCTGATGATTGCCCGAGGTGTTCCGAACCGAGTGAAAATATTCTTTTTCAGAAATTTGATCACCACTTTTGAATCATTGGATGGCAGTGCAATTGCTTCAACCCATTTGGAAACGTAATCTACAGCAACCAGGATGTACAAGTTTCTGAATGATGGAACAAATGGTCCCATGAAATCAATACCCCACACATCGAATATTTCCACTTCCAGAATGTTTTGCAACAGTCCTTCATTTCTCCTCGAAATATTTCCCGTTCTCTGGCACATGTCACATTGAAAAGCAAAAAGATAAGCATCTTTAAAAAGAGTAGGCCAGAACAAACCTGATTGAAGAACTTTTGCTGCAGTTTTGTTCCCGCTGAAGTGTCCGCTATATGGTGATGAATGACAATGTTGCAAAACATTGTTGACCTCCTCATGTGGAACACACCGTCTCAGTAATTGATCAGCACAGTGTTTGAATAGGTACGGCTCATCCCAGACATAGTGGTTGACTTCTTTGAAGAACTTCTTCAGTTGCTGAGTTTTCCATTCCAACGGCCATTTTCTTGACACAATGTAGTTGACATAGTCAGCATACCAAGGGACTTCCTGTTGTTTCATGGCAAACAGTTGTTCATCTGGAAAAGTTTCTTTGATTGACAGTTCTTTGCTAGCTGTTTCTCCATTCTCGATCCTCGATAGATGATCTGCCACTTGGTTTTCTGTCCCTTTCCTATCTCGAATCTCCACATCGAATTCTTGCAGAAGAGGTATCCAATGGATCAATCTGGGTTTGGCATCTTTCTTCGTGATCAGATATTTGATTGCTGAATGATCTATGTAGACCACCACTTTGGGACCCAGCAGATAGGAGCGGAATTTGTCAAAAGCGTACACAACTGCGAGCAACTCCTTTTCAGTGGTTATGTAGTTGAGTTGAGCTTCATTCAGAGTTCTGCTGGAATAATAAATGGTGTGGAAAATCTTTGCTTTGTGTTGTCCCAAAACTGTACCTACAGCAAAATCACTAGCATCGCACATCACTTCAAATGGAAGGGTCCAGTCTGGTGCTACAATGATGGGGGCAGAGACCAGTTTCTATTTTAAGATCTCAAAAGCTTCCTGGCATTCTTTGGTAAAGTTGAAAGGCACATCATTTTCCAGAAGATTGCATAGAGGTTTAGCAATCTTGGAAAAATCTTTGATAAATCTCCTGTAAAAACCTGCATGTCCGAGAAAGCTCCGAATCCCTTTCACAGATGTTGGCGGAGGTAGTTTTTCAATTGTTTCAATCTTTGCTTTGTCTACCTCGATTCCCTTTTGTGAGATCTGGTGTCCAAGAACAATGCCTTCCTGTACCATGAAATGGCATTTCTCTCAGTTGAGTACCAGGTTTGTATCTTCGCACCTTTGTAACACATGTTCCAGATTTTACAAGCAATGGTCAAAAGAATCTCCAAACACAGAAAAGTCATCCATGAATACCTCCATACTCTGCTCCAGCATGTCTGAGAAGATGGCCATCATGCAACGCTGAAAAGTGGCGGGGGCATTACATAATCCAAATGGCATTCTACGGAAAGCAAAAGTACCATAGGGACATGTAAATGTGGTTTTCTCATGATCTTCTGGGGCGATGGAAATCTGATTGTACCCTGAATATCCATCCAGAAAGCAATAGAACTCATGTCCCGCCAGTCTGTCTAACATCTGGTCAATGAATGGTAGCGGAAAATGGTCATTTCTTGTGGCTTTATTCAGCTTCCAGTAATCCATGCATACTCTCCATCCAGTCACCGTTCTTGTTGGGATCATCTCGTTCTTTTCATTGGTGACCACAGTAATTCCTCTTTTCTTTGGTACACACTGCATAGGACTCACCCAAGTACTATCTGAGATGGGGTAAATGATGTCAGCATCCAACCATTTGATGATTTCTTTCTTCACGACTTCCTTCATGATTGGATTGAGTCTCCGTTGATGCTCCACTGTGGGTTTGTACTCATCGTTCATCAGAATCTTATGCATGCAAAATGATGGACTAATGCCTTGAATATCTGTTATAGTCCAGCCAATGGCTCTTTTGTGCTCTCGTAACACTCTCAGCAGCTTTTCTTCCTGCTCCAATGTTAGTGAAGAGGAAATAATAACAAGTAATTCAGAAGAGTTTCCAAGAAATGCATACCTGAGATGGCTCAGAAGTAACTTCAGCTCCAGCTATGGTGGTTCTTCAATCGAATGCTTGATTCGATCTTTCTTTGGCAGTTCCAAGCTTTCAACTAGTGGTGTCGCTTTGAATCAGAATGGTTTGTCAAGGTAGTTAATACATTCCAGGATTTCAGCATCTAGCTCGCTGTTAGTCATGTTGGTGATGCAAGCTTCAAGTGTATCTGTGGGATTTGGCTCAGTATCCTGAACGATACTATCAACAACATCAACTCTGAAGCATTCTTCTTCCTTTTCATCGCTCGGGAATTTCATGGCTTTGAAAACATTAAAGGTCACTTCTTGATCCTGCACTTTCATGGTCAGTTCTCATTTTTTCACATCAATCACAGTTTTACATGTAGCCAATAATGGTCTCCCAAGAATGATAGGTACTTCTTTGTCTTCTTCCATGTCAAGGATGATGAAATATGCTGGGAGAATGAGTTTGTCAACTTTGACCAGCACATCTTCAACAACACCTCTTGGAAATGCGAGTGTTCGATCAGCAAGTCGCAACGAGACTGAGGTAGACATTGCTTCTTCGATTTGTAGTTTCCTGTAAATAGAAAAAGGCATCAAGTTAACACTGGCTCATAAATCACATAAAGCCTTACCAATGTAATGTTCTCCAATGGTGCATGGGACAGTGAAACTGCCAGGATCTTTCAACTTCGGGGGAAGTTTCCTCTGAATGATGGCGCTGCATTCTTCCGTTAATGCTACTGTCTCGTAGTCTCCCAATCTCTGTTTTCGTGAAAGAATGTCTTTCATGAATTTGACATAGCTGGGCATTTCTTCCAAGGCTTCTGCAAATGGAATGTTGATGTGCAGCTTTTTGAACACCTCCAAGAATCGAGCAAACTGTTTGTCCAGTTTGTTTTTCTGAAGACGCAATCTCATTGCTTTTTCAGTTGCTCGGTTGTAAATGAAATTACCGCAAACTTCCAGGAAGTTGCTGATGTGGGCATTAGGATCTTCAGTTGCATTTCCCCCAAACTGTACTGACTGCTGAATCATCTGGATGAATGTTTTGATGTCACCCGCATTTGGTGGTAAGGGAGGAAGTACAATACAAGAAATAAGTATGTCAACCACCGAAATGGTTCTGTATCGAATGTGAATCGGTGGTGCAACGTTCAAAGGTTCAGGTTCCATGTTAATGATTGCTTCTTGGCCTTCTCGCCTTTCCCTTCTCAACTGTCTGATGGTTCTTTCAATTTCTGGGTCAAGGGGTTGAATTTCAAAGCTTCTGGCTCGTCTCATGTAGTTTCTGAGAACCTGAAACACAAGAAAACAAAAAAAATAAGTATTTAGAAATTAGATACAAGTAACGTATCTAACCCCACAACTAATAGTGAAAGATAAATAAGTATTATTCAAATGTGCTTCTCAGACCGTTCTTTGTGTTTTACAAGTCAGAGCTTGGTGATTCTGATCTCAATTCTACCTTGCTCCCCACTTTTCAACTTGTTCTCTCCTTATGCACACTCTACCCTTCTATTTATAATGGTGAAGAAATCAGATTCCTATTTGTACAAGAATTCCCAGTTGGAGATGGTTTTCTCTTCCTATCAGGATTCCTAGTCAAAACTACCTTTACTTCTCATACCCTATTAGAATAGGATAACTTATCTCCTTACCCCATAAGAATAGGATAACTTATCCCCTTACCCCATAAGAATATGATATCTTATCTCTGGAGCATATCTCACTATCTGGTCGGTCTTCATGAGGTCGGGCATGGTAGTCTTTTGAGCTGAGAATGCTGCTACCGATCTGATAATTGCCCGGTCATCTAAACCCAAGTGCTCGGTTACCGATCATAAAGTGCTCGGTCACTTATTGTTTGGCTCTTAGTGGTCGGGTCAACATTAATGATTTTGACCGAGAAGGGAATTACCCTTTTTACCCCTGCCGTACTCCTTAAATAACATAGGTCCTGAAAACACCATCAACATATGTCCCCTAGTTCTCGGTAACGAGTTTGCGAGTTGATGCCGGGAACTATATAAAAAAAAAATGGTGTGCTGATCGCCTAGCTAGTGGTCGTTCCAGAATTCACAGAGAAATTGCCTTCGCCATCAACTAAGTCTTCTGTTTCTATCTTCATATCCTCGGTTATTGGAGATGCTGACCCTATTCAGAACGATTCTCCACCTCAAAGCGAATTGCTTACTTGGGTCGTTCCATCAGGAGATGAAGTTCCTCTTGTTGTCCAAACTAAAAATGACTCCTCCTCTGTAATATATGTACCAGAGATTTAGAGGTCCTGACCCCTGATTGATCCAATCTCGATTGTGAGGAGAAAATTTTGCCTCTGAGCTAACGTTGATGTGCTCGGTGGCATGTGATCATGTCTCGAGCTGTGAGAGATGCTCGGACCTGGGGGAATGTTATGTCTCCAGTCCGGAGGGTTGATTCGGTGGGACGTAACCCGACCCCGAATGAAGAGAGGCACTTGGACCTGGGGGAATGTTACGTCCACAGTCCGGAGGGCTGACTCGGTGGGACGTACCCCGACCCCGAGCTGAGAAAGGCACTTGGACCTGGGGGAATGTTACGTCCCCAGTTCGAAGGGCTGACTCGGTGGGACGTACCCCGACCATGAGCTGAGAAAGGAATTTGGACTTGGGGGAATGTTACGTCCCCAGTCCAAAGAGGTCGACTCGGTGGGACGTAACCGGACCCCGAATGAAGAGAGGCACTTGGACCTGGGGGAATGTTACGTCCCCAGTCCGAAGGGCTGATTCGGTGGGACGCAACCCGACCCCGAATGAAGAAAGACTTGGCTCTGGGGGAATATTACATCCCCAGTCCAAAGAAGCCGACTCGGTGGGACGTAACCCGACCCCGAGCTGAGAGAAACACTTGGCTTTGGGGGAATGTTGCGTCCCCATACCAAAATCTGGCTCAGCGGGACATAACCCGACCCCGAGCTGAGAGAAACACTTTGGCCTCGGCGGAACGAAATCCAGCCCCGAGCCGAAAAGAAACATCGATCTCGGCGGTACAAGTGCAGACCCGAGCCGGGAAGAGATATCGGTCTCGGCGGACCGAATCCAGCCCGAGCCGATTAATCAAGTGGCATCGGCGGAACAAATCCAGCCCCGAGCCGATTAACCAAGTGGCCTCGGCGGAACAAATCCAGCCCCGAGCCGATTAACTATTGGGACTTATTCAGAAGGGAAGTGAATCAACCTTTTGAAGCCCTACCGAATCTGGCACGGGCGTCCCCCTATCAGACCAGCGGAAAACGAAAACAAAAACTCTGAAAAATAAAATCATAGGGCGGGGGCGACTTAGCGCTTGTCCCAAAAAAACTTTTCACAAATGTAAACAACAGCACGGATGCCTCAAAACAGCGTCCTGTCCGAGGCCTCCAAAACACAATTCTGAATCTTTCAACTCAGTGTCCCGGCGAACCAGGATTTGGATCAGTTGAGCGTTTAAATGGTAAGGGCACATCCTCTATTCGTCAGGTCACTGTAGAGCCTGTGTATTGCACGAGGGCTCCTCCTTACCGCGCTGGAGCAGGCACACGCTATAGGGGCACAATGCATCCCCATGCTGCGCCTCTCTTGGATCCAAATGATGAATGGATCAAAGAGCGTCCGGGATACTAAGGGCACATTCCTCCTTAGGTCCGGCATCACTGTAGCTAGCAATCGTCACGGGGGCCTCATCACTCCCCGTGATATGCTTTCCCACGGATCCATTACATCGGGTAAGTGAGGATCAAAGAGTGTTCGACACATTAAGGGCATATTCCTCCTTATGTTCGGTAACACTGGAGTAAGCAATCGCCACGGGGGTATCATCCCTCCCCGTGCTATGCTTCTCACGGATCCTATGCATCGAGTATGTGAGGATCAAAGAGTGTTCGACACATTAAGGGCATATTCCTCCTTATGTTCGGTAACATTGGAGTAAGCAATCGCCACGGGGGTATCATCCCTCCCCGTGCTATGCTTCTCACGGATCCTATGCATCGAGTATGTCCCTGAGGACCCCGAGCCAAGAAAGATACTTGGTTCTGGGGGAATGTTACGTCCCCAGTCCGAAGGGCTGACTCGGTGGGACGTACTCCGACCCCGAGCTGAAAAAGGCACTTGGACCTGGGGGAATGTTACGTCCCCAGTCCGAAGGGCTGACTCGGTGGGACGTCCCCCGACCCCGAGCTGAAAAAGGCACTTGGACCTGGGGGAATGTTACGTCTCCAGTCCGAAGGGCTGACTCGGTGGGACGTCCCCCGACCCCGAGCTGAAAAATGCACTTGGACCTGGGGGAATGTTACGTCCCCAGTCCGAAGGGCTGACTCGGTGGGACGTCCCCCGACCCCGAGCTGAAAACTAAGTGTCATCGGCGGAGCAAAATCCAGCCTCGAGCCGATGGTTGAAGCGGCCTTGGTGCCAACTGTCTTTTGTAGTGGGCGTCGAGTATGTCCCCCGTTTTTGTATATGGCTTTCAACTTTGTTTTAAGAAAGCGGATGAAAAAGGTTTTATTCATATTTGGGGACATACTGTCCTCCTTACAGTTCTTCTGTGGGATATTTCGAGAAAAAACTTTATATTTGGCTCATTTGTGGGCATTGTTTGATACCGACCGACCACCTTGTAATCCCGGGGCCTGTTCCGTTTCTAGTACGTCTGACTCCCAAGTTTTGTTTTAGTTTTTCCCTGACCGATTAGAATCTCTGGTCAGTGCTATGTGTCCTCTACCTAGTCGCCATAACTTCATGGTCAATGTATTTATTTAAATATCCATTCCTCGCCAGGTCTTCCATCTGTTCCCGCAGATCCTTGCATTCATCCGTTGTGTGCCCCCTCAGATTATGATGCACCCAGTAAGACTTCTGGTTCCTTTTATCTGGGGGGAATCTCCTGAGGTCGGGTTCTATCAAGAGGCCTTTTTCCTGTATTTCCATGATGATTCGCTCTGATGGTTTGCTCAGAGGAATATATGTTTCTTCTCGGACTACATTATTCACCTGGGTCGCGACCCCTCATTCCTGCTCTCTTCGAGGTATCGGTTTGAATTCTTTGGGTTTTGGATTGAATCTTTTGAATTCCCTGTCCGGTCGTCGGGGAGCCTCTGTTCTTGCTGTTCTTTCCCGAATGGTCGTCCCCCTTCGGGAGATCTTTTCTTCGCTCTCTACCAAGACAAACTTCCGGGCTACCTCTAGGGCGGTGGCATAATCCGGCGTGTCCTGGATTCTCAGATGAGTCCATAGCCTCCCGACTTTTAGGGCTCCCTTTAAGCTTTCTAGGGCTTCTAGGGACTCATATCCTCCGACTTCCAGTACCATGTTGTGGTATCTTTCAATAAAAATTTTCAGAGGTTCATCGTCTCCTTGTTTCATAAGTCTTAGTTCTCCAATTGTCTTTCTGGGGACGCAAGCCCCCTTGAAGTGCCGTATGAATGACTTTCTGAGTTGTGTGAAGCTGTTGATGCTTCTTGGGGCTAGGCTTCTATACCATAGGATGGCCGGTCCGGCTAGAGTTAAGGGGAACACTTTACAAATGGCGTCCCCTGTTACCCCTTGTACCTCCATTAACAAGACAAAGCTTTCGATGTGCGATTTCGGGACAGAGTGGCCTTTGTAGGGTGCCATGGTCGGCATGTTGAATCGTTTTGGGAATTTTGCCGATCTTATTTTTTTCGCGATGGGAGATTCCTCCTCACCGTCCCGGGCATCAGTTGCGTCAGCCTTGAGGCCTACCCCCCATTTGGTCATCTCCTTTTTTAACCAAGATTTTATCTCGCTAGTGGTGCTGGCGTGTTGTTTTCTGTGCCTCTCTGTGCGTCATATGCCCTAGGTGCGGTGTTCCTAATGGTTTGAAATTCCTTGCACATCCTCGCTATATTCCCTACCTTCTCTTCGGGAGTCGTGGAGGCTATCGTAGGAAGGATTAGGTGACTGTTCTCTTCGTCCTCTTTCCTCATCTTCCCATGTGTCCTCTGTTTGTGAATCTTTTTCTACAACCACAGATTTTATCCCATAGGGGCCCCTCCTTCTAGGTCCATCGTCTTCACTTGTGTCTATCACCCTTTTCCCTTCTGCTCTTTCACTTTTTCTTCGACTGGTTCCGATGTCTGGTCTCTCGTTGTTCGTTCCCTCCATTCTCTCCAACCGATCCATCATGGATTTCATGCTTTCTTCCATCTTTTTCATCCAGTCTGTTGCTGGACTCCCTGAAGATTGATGATTTCCACCTTCTGCCATCGTCTTACTACGCGAACCGCTTTTTGTTGAGTTCCCCACAGACGGCGCCAACTGTTGACTGCTGATTTTGGTCTCAGGGCAATATGGGAATATTACTCCTGAGACAATCCTCCCTCAATAGTGAATTTGTTTGGTTATGGGGGATCAAAAGCAAACTTAGCAAAAGACAAATAATACGTCAATCGACAAGGAGATTTAACGTGGTTCGGCGGATCTTGGTCCGACCTACGTCCACGGGCACAAAAAGGATGATACTTTTTATTATTCAAATGCTCTTCTCAGACCGTTCTTTGTGTTTTACAAGTCAGAGCTTGGTGATTCTGATCTCAATTCTACCTTGCTCCCCACTTTTCAACTTGTTCTCTCCTTATGCACACTCTACCCTTCTATTTATAATGGTGAAGAAATCAGATTCCTATTTGTACAAGAATTCCCAGTTGGAGATGGTTTTCTCTTCCTATCAGGATTCCTAGTCAAAACCACCTTTACTTCTCATACCCTATTAGAATAGGATAACTTATCTCCTTACCCCATAAGAATATGATAACTTATCCCCTTACCCCATAAGAATATGATAACTTATCTATGGAGCATATCTCACTATCTGGTCGGTCTTCATGAGGTCGGTCATGATAGTCTTTTGAGCTGAGAATGCTGCTACCGATCTGATAATTGCCCGGTCATCTAAACCCAAGTGCTCGGTTACCGATCATAAAGTGCTCGGTCACTTATTGTTTGGCTCTTAGTGGTCGGGTCGACATTAATGATTTTGACCGAGAAGGGAATTACCCTTTTTACCCCTGCCGTACTCCTTAAATAACATAGGTCCTGAAAACACCATCAACAACTTATGTAGTAATTGTGATGTATGTGTTTGATATAATGTGGGTATAATAAGATTTAAGTTATAATTTGGCAAGGAATTTCAAGTTTCAACATGGGCTTTAATATGGTTGAGATTATAGATAAAAGGA
This sequence comes from Zanthoxylum bungeanum, assembly GCA_019454045.1. Lineage (NCBI taxonomy): Eukaryota > Viridiplantae > Streptophyta > Magnoliopsida > Sapindales > Rutaceae > Zanthoxylum > Zanthoxylum bungeanum. The sequence goes on from SKCR01032938.1 coordinate 26,362, forward strand.
AAATAAGTTTACTCTTGATGTTGGAAATACATTAAGATAGATAATGATGTATTGGTTGAATGGTGATTGGGTTAGGCTTGTGTTGGAAATGTTGATGAATAAACATGATAAAATTCATGTCATGTTGTATGGCTAAGATGGCTTTAGTCTATATGTATTTCTACCAATGTTAGGTTCATAAATAATGTTTTTATTAACACGTCATGAGCATGTCACATCATATGCATTAACAGTTTAGTCATGTTAAGTAGCATTTCTGTATAGCTTAGTTAGTTAAGTAAACATCTTGGGTTATCATATCAGCTATGTCAGCACACATACAACATATACATTCATTTACGACATTCATGATCACGTTCATTCTCTTTCGTTCGAGTATGCTAACTATACTTGGACACAAGTCTCATGTTAGACACCTTGTAGGAGTTTTCCGATCGTATTCAGGCACACTGGCGATGGGCGTTAGTTTGTGAGTGGATGCTTATTCTTCATCTCTTTTTCATATTTTTCAGTTATTTTGTCTTGCTGATTCTAGCTTCGATTTTTTTTTCTAGTTCATGGGTCTATTGATATTCTCAGTTTATATTATATGATTATAATCTTGGATGTGTTACCAATATTTATTTCCATGTCATGCTCTTAGTTGTATTTTCATTTCATGCTTTCAATACGTATTTTCAGATTCAGTATTCATGTCACATATTCAGATTATGTATTTGTGTTGTATCTTGAATTCATGTGTTAGTTTAAGTTTTCCACTTAGAAATACAACTTCATTTCTAGTTCATGCCATTAATTCATGAATTGAATTTATAGTTTACTTTCAGCTTATAATATAAATAGCATGTCTAGAATACATGTTTCAGTAGGTATCAGTACATATTTTTTAAGGATTTTTAGCTTATGTATAACATTTAGATCATGTAGCTTAGTATGTCAGTTGTGCATTTAGGATTCCAGTATCATCATGTTCATCATGTTTTCATGTCATGTCATTCATATCAGTACATGTTCTAGATTCCCATATAAGGTTATCATGTTAGTCACGTAATTTGCAAGTCTTTCATGTAACATGCAGGCCAGAATTCAAGCTATGTTTTTCAACATGCATGTTTATATTTTATGATTGTAGAAATAATTTTTATGAATTCAAATCATGATTTAGAAAATGGTTTTATAATTATATGCATATGTTTTCACACAACTAGATTAGTGCCATCCCATCACGTTTAACATCCCGGGTTAGTTTGTCTTGGGCAACTGATCACCCTCGTAGGCTTATGTTCATGTTCATGTTCTCTTGCCTACGCAGTGTTAGGTCCCGCTAGGTAGGTTTCATTCCCTTATGTTACTATAATGGTGTGGTTTTCATATTTTCAGGCCATGTGCGAGCGTGCGCGGGGGAGACAGCCCAATCCCGATACGTATAATGAAGCGGGGAAGACGTCTCAATCTCGGTCATTGCACATGTATGTTTTAGTTCACATATATAATTTTATGAGATATAATTTTATAGATGTATTTATGTATTTCAAATTCAGTCCATGCTTATGATTTTCAGTATAAGTTATATGTTTTCAGCACGCAGTTCAGTTTTCAGCTCATGTGCATGTTTTTCAGCTTGCATATTCTGTTTCATGTTTTCAAGTCATGAATAATTTTACTTTTTCAGTACATGTTATTTCACGATTCTCATTTATGCAGATCATGTTCTCAGTTAGGTTATGCAGGTTCTAGTCAAGTTAATATATTTTCAGGTCATGTTTAGCCATCTCATGCTGATCACATGTCATGATTTTCTAGGGTGTGACACCCGTGTATGAGATTTGTGTATCCGGTTAATGATTCTTTGAAATCATTTACCAAGTATACTGCGGAAATGAGTTTTGAGTATTTATTTAGAGAATCACTATTATGTCGCGATATACTAGAATTCTTCATAGCGAAAATTTGACGTTTTTCTATATTTTCGGAACAATTCGAATAGCATATAACAGAGGAATTAAATATATGCAATGATCTCAACTTTCATAGTTCAACTCTATTATATATAGTCGTTGTAATTTATGAGTGGCCAAATTATGGAGACGGAAATTATTTTTTTGACAGATAAACTTGAACCTAGAGAGTCCCAAAATATTAAGTGTACTCATTAAACACTTGGGCAATAAATTATGGATGATTTAGAATATTAGTAATTTACACATGAGCGTATAAATTAATGTGTATATGTATACGATGCATAATTTTGATTAGATACATATTAGTTGTTAACTGAATTTTGACACTTATTTTATTATGGTTAATTTCTTAGAGAGATTATTATGGTTAATCATAATAAAAAAAGAATATTGTTGGAATATTTTCACATAGTCAATTTTTTCTTTTAGTGGAATTATATTAAGTTTAATTAATGGTTAATTAACTTTGGTTTCTAGAAGAAAGATTATTATTTAGAATATTCTTTATATTTGGCTAATTGTGGTAGGCCAAACCATGTGTGTGTGACACATGGATTTCATAAACTCAAAATTGGTTTATAATTTTATTTTCATAAGATTAAATATGTGTTAATTTTTTTGACCAAGTTTTGAACTTGGTAAATGATCAAATGGCCCTCAAAAATTTGGCCATGCCCATTTAAAAAGAAAATGCTTTTCAATTTTTGGGTTAGTCATTTTCTCAAGTGTTGAGAACAAAAGAAAAATATTAGGGTTAGATTTGCAAAAATTGATAGACCAAAAGGAGAAGTTTTTGGAATTGGAAGCAAATGCATCATCTTTGATTTGATTAAGGCATGAACTTTATTTTTCATTTCAGAAATTGTTCTTCTTATGCATGTAATATTTATATATGATATATCTTACATGTTTCCCAATTTATTTGGTGTATAGTTTTTGTGTTACCTTGATGAATCTTAATATTTAACATGTGTTGATTTTGTTCTAATTAAAGTAATTAGGTTCAAAATTAAAAATTTCCATTCTAGTGTTGTATCCATTTTATGATCCTAGAACTGTTCTTGAGATTTCATATATGGTGACTTTAATTTGGTGTAAATTAATTTGATTAATTTACTGAATAAATTAGAAATTGCATAAAATTTGAATTAATTTTCTGTACAGATCAGATATGAAATTAATTTTTATATGGTTAAATATTTGATGTTTGAATGTGTATAGATATGTATTGGGTGCTAAAATATTTTTGTAAGATCCCTCTCCCGGAGATGCTATCGGCAGGAATAGACCGACCTATCCCCCCCGAGCCTCTGACTTTCTGACTTTGATCCACACTATAAAACTCATCTCAAATATGAACTCATGCATTGGACCATTGTCCAACTCAATAATATGAAATGCAACTCAATGCTCATAATTGTTTACTCTATAACAATACAATTTACAACTTTGCTTATGGACACTTTTACTCAATACAATGACTGATACATAATTTTACTATGACTCTAACTGTACTCTCTCTCTGACTCGACTTGGTGGACCAAACACCCTAGTGACTGCCATCAGTGTCCATCCTCTCGAGCTCGTCATCCGCATATACCTGCAAAATAAGAAGCTAGGAGTGGGGGGTTAGATCGTTTGAACGACCTAGTGAGTGGACAGTTCAAAATAGGAATTGAAATGCTTTTTTTTTTTAAAACCCAATGTTCTAAAATCAAAGTCATCTCAAGGAAATCATCATTTCTAAAATCTATTTTCTTATTAGAAAATAATTCTCTTTTCAGAAATTTTTTTTGAAAACTACTTTTAGTCTGTAAACCTTTGAAATTCTCATGAAACAGTTTCTCTTGAAAATTCTTTTATAAACCATCATTCTGAAAATCATGTCTATGAGTATCTGTAGAAAACCTGACGTATGGGGGCGTTACGTATCGATGTCCCTCATACGCCTAAGCTAATGGTCTTGGAGCGTTACGTATCTTCATCCCCCGAGCCACTGAACTGGAGCTGGGTGTACAAACTCATGACATTGAGGCGTTACGTATCCCCATCCCCCAATGCATGTCATTATCTTGTCCATGAATCTATGGTCAATGAGCGTTACGTCTCGCCAACCCCCTAGCCCTGAAATCTATGATCTATGAGCATTACGCATCGTCGTCCCCCTAGTCCTACTCGACATGTGCACATGTCATGTCCGTCAATTCCATATCTGAGTCATGTTACATCTGAGGTGGGTTTTTCCCACATGCCTCAAAAACCATGAAATCATGCCTTAAAAATAATCTCTTTCTAAAATATTACTCAAAACATTCTTATTCATAAAATATCTGAGATAAACTTGGCTAATGCCCTAAGTACAAAAAATTAGTTTCAATTCAAAAACATAAGTATATACAACTTGAGAAAATGGTCCACTTATAAATTTTAGGATTTGGCTGGTATTCATTTGCTTCGCCAAAACAAGTCGCGGTTTATGCGATGTTCTATAATTGATCAACTGAGTTAGGATGTAAATCGTGAAATATGCTTCAGAACGTTTATCGCTAGATGACATATGATGTTTGTGACATGATGTAATGCGTGTAGGTACGCTGATACGAGACCCTTAGGGTGACCTCTAACATTTTAGGATGAAATTGGAAGGGTTAAATCTGATTTTGGAAATTAGTCGCACGTCGCGAATCTGGTCCCTCGGCGTCGTGGCGCTCATGAGGTAGAGAGCTTCCTTTGTTTCCACGTCAAGACGCTTGCCTATTAGCGTCGCGACGCCCCCACGACAGAACTGAAACAGAGACCATCTTCTTGCTATGTGTTGCAATGTTAGTCCATCGGCGTCGTGACGCTCGACTGATTTCAGGACCAAGCATGACTCTTCAATATGACAATGCACAAAGTAACTCCCCATACTATCATCCACTTTAACATATATCAAAAATCATCTCATATCTTCAACCCAAATAAAACTATTATCTAATATCATCAAGTCTCAAATAATAACTCCTCAACACATTATACACATAAAATCTTTATTCCATGCTAAAACCATCAAGACACTTCTCAAAATGCATGCGAATAATGCTTTTAATGAAAATTAAGAAAATTCCAACTCTAGGGCGTGCATGTTATGAATTTGGGTTTTGATTCCTTTACCCAAAACTGAAAATTAAAGAGAGAAAAAGAGTTAGAAGCTTACTTTTGTGTGCTTGGAACTTGAAAATCATCACTATTCCATCAAAGTTTGCATGAGGAAGAAGAAAAATTTTGAAAACTCTCTGGGTAGCCTTGGGCCTCATCTACATTGGATTCATTGGTTGTGATAACTAATCTTTTTCCTTTACGATGTTCATTCACTTTATCTCTTACGAGTCTGGGTTTGGGGTGTCTAGAATCCCTTCATCCTTTGTGGCACTTCGCGTCTATTGGAAACTCTTGGACAAATCTTAATTTCTTGCTTCTTTTATCTTTCTGACTGTTCTTCGCTATTCGGGTAACTTGTTATATTCATGAATGCTCAAGGCTTATTAGATTCACTTGAAGGAATTTTTCTAGGGAGGAAAAGAGTCTTGTTTGAGTCTATTAGACATTAGTTCTTGCTCGGGTTTACTACATTCCCTTTATTACTATGAGTCCTGGCACTTTCTTTATTAACTCATTATGTCTCTTTACTTCTCTTTGTCTCTGGTAGCCTTAACATTTGTACATCGTTCCTTTCTTTTTTTATAGTTTTCTCTTCCCACTCTCTTAGGTGAATATTCTTAGTAGTGTACTTTCGAGTTTCATAACTTGTTTTGAACTTCTAGTAATAAATCAGGATGTCTATAGTAGGATTTTCTGTTAGGATAAGGACTATGGTTACTTTCATTAGGAAGAAAATTCAGATAACTTTGGGATTGTTTACTAACCTGTCTATATGACTTGAGGATATACTCGAGGATCGGATACTGGAGAGGTAGTGTCTCACGTGCTAGTACCTCAGACATACTACGTATACAAGACCCTAACACTCTACCCACTGCAGTCACTGACTCCCTAGACCATGCTATGATACCATCTTTGTAACATCCATCTCCCAGAGATGCTACCTGCAGGGAATAGACTGACCTATCCCCCCGAGCCTCTGACTTTCTGACTTTGATCCACAGTATAAAACTCATCTCAAATATGAACTCATGCATGGGGCCATTGCCCAACTCAATAATATGAAATGAAACTCAATGCTCATAACTATTTACAATATAAAAATACAATTTACAACTTTGCTTATAGATACTTTTACTCAATACAATAACTGATACATGATTTTACTGTGACTGTGGTTATGACTGTACTCTCTCTGACTCGACTTGGTGGACCAAACACCTAGTGACTGTCATTAGTTGGGGTGAGCATCGGTTCCGGGTCTACCCGAAACCGATTGGAACCGGACTGAAAATCCGAGTTTGGAACCGGAACAGGTTGAAACCGGTCCGGTTCCGGTTCCAAATAAAAGGAACCGGTTGTAACCAGTCCGGTTCTGGTTCCAGAATAAGCGGAACCAAAACCGAACCATAGAACCGGAACCGAAACCGCATTTGAGAACCGGATTACATATCCGATTGTGATACCCGATTTTGGACCCGATTACATAACCGAATTTGGAACCTGATTTATACCCGATTTCATACCCATTTAGGGCAAAATGTCATAGTTTTCGATCATTAAACTTTAAAGTGACTAAAGTCACTCGCAGCAGGCGGCGCAGCAACCCTAAATCTAAAATACTAAAACTTAAGTCTCAATTCTAAAAGCAGCAGCAACCGTAATTCCCTAAATCTGATTTCTTTTCTCACTCTCACAGTCTCACAGAAGTATCTCACCAGTTCGATCGCTTCAAAGGCTTCGAATCAAAGCTGCAATCACAGAAGTAAGCTTTTCCCACTTCCAAGTTTCTTGATCTCATTCTGTTGATTTTGGCCTGAATTGTTAAGTAAACTTCGCTCTGATCTGAGTCGTGAGAAATTTAACCATTTCACTGATATGAGAAGATGTGCTATGATAAGGATGCAGCATGTAGCGTTACAGTCTAGTGAAATAGAGTTACCTTGTGCTGTCGAACTGCAAGAGTCTGGAGTGAAGTTTAAGCGTCTTGATCTCATATCAATGACTGTGTATTTCATCTTTGTTATTATTATTATTATTTTGTAAACTGAGAGTAGACAATTATTATTTTTTTTGCTTATTGGGAATAAATCAAAATGAATTATCAATATCAATCTAATGATCTTGTTGTGTTTGCTTCCAATAAACTTGGGAACTCGCCTAAATTATCCCATTAGCTAGAGAGGATTTAATAGTTCTGTTGTGTTTTTTCCCCTTATATATTTTCTATATTACCAAACAGAATATATGTTTGATTTGATTCTTTAATTTTCTTTGTTCCCTCATATTATCAGAAACTAGTTTATGATTGTAAGATGAATGCATTATTTAGTCTATTGTGGAAGGTTCTAAGCAAATTGTTGACTGGCTTATTTCAAATTGGAACTGAATGTAGGCTTGCCTGGCAGATTTCATACCCATTTAGGGCAAAATTGTTGAATGAAAAATTGTATTGTTACCATTCAAAAGCAAGCTTGCCTGGCAGCTTGCTTTTGAATGGGAATACAATCAATTTTCTAAGCCATTCTTCAATTGGATTGTTGATTGATGATATATTTTAATCCTTTTGTAATTTTTTTCACAGCTACAGAAAATGGATGATAATGATGGCAGTCACGCTACTTCAAAGTTATCTCGAATTCGCAGAAACGCATCCGATATGTGGGATCATTTTGAGCGTTTGACTAATCCAGCTACTGGGACATGTGAACACATAAAATGTAATTATTGTGGAAAAGTTTTAAGTTACAAAGTGACATCGGGTACTTCTTCGATGAAAAAACATCTTAAAAGATGCACTAGTTATCCTCACAATATAGATAAGAAGCAAAAACAACTTTCAAGCAAGAAGTGTGGTAACAATGAACCTAATACTCTTACAACATGGAAATTTGATCAAGAGTACTGTAGGATGATGCTTGCTAGGTGTATTATATAAAGATGAGTTGCCTTTTATTATAGTAGAGCGTGATGGTTTTAGAGAGTTTGTGCATGCTTTACAACCTCGGTTTAAATTTGTTTCTCGCTTTACTATTGCTAGAGATTGCATGAAAGTGTATGTTAGTGAGAAGACTAGCTTGCGAGAATGCTTAAAGTCCTTAAATACAAGAGTAGCTTTGACGACAGATATTTGGACTTCTGTACAAACTCTAAGTTATTTGTGTTTGACATCTCATTTTATTGATAATGATTGGAAGTTGCACAAAAGAATTTTGAGTTTTGTTGAAATACCTAGTCATAAAGGGAAAGATATAGGGAAAATGGTAGAAGTATGTATTCAAGAATGGGGTATCGATGATAAAGTGTTTAAGGTTACAGTAGACAATGCTAGTTCTAATGATGTCGCAATTACGTATTTGAAGGGTAGACTTCCAAACTTAGTTATGGGTGGAGACTTTCTCCATATGAGATGTGCTGCTCATATTTTGAACTTGATTGTTAAGAATGGCCTTGTTGAAATTAAACAATCTATTAGTCGAATTCGTAGTGCAGTTAGATATGTGTGGAGTTCTCCGGCTAGAGCCCATCAATTTAAAGTGTGTGTTGAGAGAGAAAGAATATCTAGTAGTTGTAAAGTTTGTCTTGATGTGTCAACTATGTGGAACTCCACTTACTTAACAAAAGAAGTTATGAAACAAGTACAAGTCATTTATCTCAACCCTCAAGTATGATGGAAGAGTCTGGTTGTGATGGTGGTAATAACGATGACATATATATTCAAGATGAATTGATGAGGTTTATAAGAGATGAACAAGATGTGGAGCCTAAATCTGAGTTAGAAAAGTACTTTGAAGAAGCTTGTGAAGATGGTGGGAAAGATCTTGATATCTTAGGTTGGTGGAAGAGTAATAGATTCAAGTACAAGATTCTTTCTCAAATTGCTAGATATGTGTTGGCGATTCCCGTTTCCACTGTGGCTTCAGAGTCGGCTTTCAGTACATCTAGTCGTGTTCTTGATCCATTTCGCAGTTGTTTAACTCCAAAAGTTGTTCAATCATTGATATGTACTCAAGATTGGTTAAGGAGTGCGCCAACACCAATAAATATTGAGGAACTAATGGAAGATGCAGGAAAAATATGATGCAGGTAAGGAATTATGTTTTATGTTTCTGTACTTTTAATTATATTCATAACATATTAACATTAACTAGCTATTATTTAATATTTGATTATTTGTAATAGAAGCGAGTGGGTTGACGATTGTAGATGATAATGATATTGTTGATAGTGATATCAATGCTGATACAGATGATGAAATTTAATAAGTGAGTCATTTCTTTACTATTGTAGTTCCTCATTTATGTATCTGTTGTATATTGCAATCTAAATATTCCTGTCAAATCATTAAATGTGAATTATTATTATTAAATAATTTTCTCTCAGGTTTTTGTAACAAGTGCCTTGGTTCAGGATCTGTTTGGCTTATAAAATTGTTGGGCAAAAAGTTGAAATGGCTGAGTTTGAATTCTCAAGTCTCAAAGACATTCTGAAACCCTGCTTTGTAGTGTTCTAATTCTATAAGCTCGTGATTTTTTATTTGCTGGTTGTATTAATGAACAAGATTGAAAATCTGTTTGATGTTATATTGTTATTGCTCGATTGTGTGGATTTCGTCTTTGTACATCTTTCTAATGTTGTTGTCGTTTAATTTTGCATGTTGCTATTCCGATTCATGATTTGGTTTCTGACAATATGATTGCATAAAAAGTGGATTAAGTTTTGAAATCTTGGATATTTTGTTTTTTTCAAATTGAGCAAAATGCCCTTCTGTATGCGAGCCCCAAGTGCACATCACATGACTCCTAAAACAAATTTTCAGGTTTTTAAAAATTATTTTTAACTTTTAATTTCAGTAATTTGACATCCTTAAATTTTTATCTCTAGTTTTGTGGGATCTTCTTGTTCTGGCAGAGAGAAAGCGAAAAGCATACGCTTTTGGCAACTGTCTTTAGACTCAAAATTTCAAATTCAGTGAATGGCTGAATGCGAATGGTAAATGGCATCTTATCTTTTTTATTTTTTCAAAATCTACTCAAAGCACACCTCTCATAACTGTGGAAAGAAGCAGAACACATTCAAATTTCAAAATTCCATAAATAACAGTTCAAGTTAATAGGGTAATTCGGAACCGGACCGGAACCGAATTGGAACCGATTAATAGGGTACCCTATTTAATTGGGTAGGTTCCGGTTCCACTTAGTTATGAACCGATTTTTTTCAGGTAGGTTCCGGTACCATACGGAACCGAAACCGATTTTGCTCACCCCTAGTCATTAGTGTTCATCCTCTTGAGATCGACCTCCTCGTATACCTACAAAACAAGAAAATTGGAGTGAGGGTTAGATCGTTTGAACGACCTAGTGAGTGGACAGTTCAAAACATGAATTGAAATGCTTTTTTTTTTGAAAACCCACTGTTCTAAAATCAAAGTCATCTCAAAGAAATCATTATTTCTAAAATCTCTTTTCTTGTTTGAAAATAATTCTCTTTTCGGAAAATTTTCTGAAAACTACTTTTGGTCTGTAAACCTCTTAAATTCTCATGAAACAGTTTCTCTTGAAAACTCTTTTATAAACCATCATTCTGGAAATCATGTCTATAAGTATCTATAGAAAACCTGACGTATGGGGGTGTTACGTACATGTGCCTAAACTAGTGGTCTTGGGGTATTACATATCGCAGTCCCCCAAGCCCATTCCATTGAGGCGTTACATATCGTCATCCCCCAATGCATGCCACTATCATATCCCTAAATCTAGGGTCTAGGGGTGTTACGTCTCACCGTCCCTCTAGCTCTAAAATCTAGGATCTAGGGGAGTTACGTATCGTCACCCCCCTAGTATTGCTCTACATGTGCACATGTCATGTCCGTCAATTCCATATCTGAGTCAAGTTGCATCTGAGGTGGATTTTTCCCACATGCCTCCAAAATCATAAAATCATACTTTAAAAATCATTTCTTTCTAAAATATTGCTCAAAATATTCTTGTTGTGATATTTTATATCGTACCGCAAGTATACAGTGTCAAGTTTTAGTAAAAATGAGTTTAGAGTGTCGAACCCACAAGGATTGCGTTAACTCGCACTAGATACTACAATTGATAATCATAACTTTATTTAGACGATAATTAACAAATATTTAATTAAATAAATAAAATATAAAAATATTTAGATATGAGGAACTAATATAATAGAGATTCCAGAGTCTGATTTCACCAAACGGTCTCGTATGTATTTGTCATGCCAATTAAACCTTGTTCAGTTATATTATTTATAAGTCAAGAATTCTCAAGTATTCACTCCATCTCTCGAGTAACAGTGAAAATATTATCAACTACAGATTTCGATATCCCTATAAAAATCTAGTAATTAACAACTCATTACGTCTTGTGACTATATGTTAACGACTTCAAAGGAACTATAGATTCTCTCAAATTCTATAAAATCCTATGTTATATTCTCTAGATCCTATTCAAAATCCCCTCTCTCGAGTGATAGATTCTAAACATTCATCATCTTCATTTGTGGCCAGCAAACAATAAGCATTAAACTCAAAAGAATATAAATAAACTGAATAAAACTTCATAACAAAATTAACAAACAATACAAAGGTTCAAGCATCGGTTACATCATTCTCCAGAATTAAAGAGATAGTTCATGACTAAAGATAAAAACAATAAAAACATGACATGAATCTAATGGAAATCATTAGAGTTTTAAGAAAGAAACAAGAAGATAAAACTCGAATTGAATCTCTTCCTCTTCGGACATCACCGTCTTCGTCTCCTCTTGTCGCTCTACAATCCTCCTCCTTGGATCTCTAAAAATATGTGTTTTTGTGTTTTGTGTTGTGTATAAGCCTCCTTTTAGGTCTTGGACGAACTTATGTATTTATAATAAAACCTTGGGACCCTTGTGCATGAAAAACCCTAGAATTTGGTGATTTTGGGTTCCCCGCAACGCCGCGGCTCCAATCTCTCTGGGACTATGTATGGGACGCTGGAGGCGCCGCGGCGCAAAGAAGTTGGGCACCGCGATGCCAGTGAATTCTTTCTCTAGCTCCCGCATCTTGCGTCATTCTCCTCCTGCGTGCTTCCAATGCGTTCGTATGGTCCAAAAACACGTACAAATACCCCAAGATCCATGTATTAATGCTTCCTACAAATAAAACATAAAAGAACTATAAAATACGTTAAATGATACGGAAACTAACAAAATAGTGAGCTAAGAATGCAGGAATAAGTGGGTATAAACCACACTTATCAATTTTTATTCATAAAACATCTGAGATAAACTTGGCTAACACCCTAAGTACGGAAAAGTAAGTTTCAATTCAAAAATATAAGTAGATACAACTTGAGAAAATGGTTCACTCACAGATTTTTGGTATTACTTTGCTTCGCCGAAAGAAGTCGCGGTTCATGCGATGATCTATAATTGATAAATTTAGTTAAGATGTAAATCGTGAAATTTGCTTCGGAACTTTTATCGCTAGATGACGTATGATGTTTGTGATATGATGTAATACATGTAGGTACGTTGATACGAGACCTTTAGGGTGGCCTCTAATATTCTAGGATGAAATTGGAAGGATTAAATCTGATTCGAGAAATTGATCGCGTGTCACGACTCTGATCCCTTGGCGTCGCGACGCTAATGAGGCAGAGAGCTTCCTCTGTTTTCACGTCGCGACGCTGCCTATTGGCATCGCGACGTCCCCATGACAGAACTGAAACAAATACCATCTTATTACTATGCGTCGCGATGCTAGTCAATCGGCGTCACGACGCTCGACTGATTTCAAGAACAAACATGACTCTTCAGTATGACAATGCTCAAAGAAATTCCCCAAACTATCATCCACTTCAACATATATCAAAACTCATCTCATATCTTCAACCCAAACACAACTATTATCTAATATCATCAAGTCTCAAAAAATAATTCCTCAACATATTATAAATATAAAAGCTTTATCATATGCTAAAACGATCAAGACACTTCTCAAATTGCATGCTAATAATGCTTTCAATGCCAATTAAGCAAATTCCAACTCTAGGGCATGCATGGTATGAATTTGTGGTTTTGATTCCTTTGCCCAAAATTGAAAATTAAAGCGAGAAAAAGAGTTAGAAGCTTACTTTTGTGTGCTTGGAACTTGAAAATCATCACTCTTCCATCAAAGTTTGCATTATGAGGAAGAAAAATTTTGAAAACTCTCTTGCCCTAGCTCACGTTTTTACATTTCAAATAGATGAGTGAATAGTGTCTTTTATATAGGCAATGACTGATTTTTGTGTAATGAAATGAGTGGTTGAGATGGTGCCACATTACCCAAATCTAGGTCATTCTCGAAATTACTATAGCAACCGTGGAAATCACGATTTGTGATTTATTTGTGATTCAAATTTGGAAACATATCCAACGCATAAGTTGTAGGTCTTGGTCTTATCTTTTCGAAGATATAAAGTTCATGAAAATCAAAGATCGTATGAAAAAATTATGCCCCAATTACTAAGGGTTATTCTTAATAGGACGAAAGCTGAATTCCGCATCAAAACTGCAAGGAGTTTGCTGAATGTCCAAAAAGTCATTTCCTTGAGATGACTTTGTTTTAAGAACCATGGATTTTTTTTTCTAAGAGTATTTCAGTTTTGTTTTCAACTGTCCACTCATTAGGTCATTTAAAAGATCTAAAACCCCCACTTCTAGTGTTTTTGTTTTGCAGGTTTACCCGGAGGACGAGTTCGAGAGGATGGATACTGATGGCAGTCACTAGGGTTTGAGTACACCAAGTCAAGTCAGAGACACAGTTCAGTCAGAGTCAAAGTAAAGTCATGCATCAGATATATGTATAGTATGTGTCTGTCTGTGTAAAAGATAAAAGTGTCCATATTAAGAGTATAAAGGGTAATGTATTGAATACACAGTAATGTGTAATTGATTTTTATTCCAAGTAATTAAGTTGTAACGATGGTCCCTATGCATGAGTTCATGTTTAGAATGAGAGTGGTAGTATGATTTATAGTCAGAAAGTCAAAGGCTTAATGGAAATAAGCTGGGCTATTACCTTCCGGTAGCATCTCCGGAAAAGATGATGTTACAAGTAATCAAGCCTGTGATTTTAGCTATTTGAATTTTACACTTGTGTTGACAACTCAATGCATGTTCGGCTGGATGTTAAATTTGAATTGTATGTTCGAATGGACATAATCAGATTCCTTAACTTCAGTAACTAACAATTTGCTCGTTCAATAACATATGTGTTATGTTCGGTCAGATTTAGGGTTTTCAGGGTATATCCGGCTGGATTTATTGGCTAGAGAGAAGGTAGATCGGACATAGGTGATGTTCAATAGGCTTTTGACTATATTCCCTGGAGTTCCTTTACTTCCTTGTATTCATCCTTGTAATTTTCTAAGCTTTCAGATGTTTTCCCCTTAAGAGACTCATCATTGGGCTATGTATAAAAATACAGTATCTACACATTCATCTTTCGAAGAAATGTGACCTCAAATAGATAATGAAAAGACTAGAATATTTAGTCAACCATGCGCATCATGCTTAGGAAGTATTATGTATGTCATGTTATATTAGAGACATGATATTAGCCATATAGTAAGTGTTACTAGCAAATATCAGGCTAATACAGGTAACGATCATTGGATGGTTGTTAAACATATCCTCAAATATCTTAAAATTACTAAGAATAAGTTTATTATTTATGGAAATGATGATTTACATATTATAGGATATACAGATTCTGACTTTCAGTCAGATCCTGATGATAGAAAACCTACCTCAAGTTTTATATTTACTCTTAATAATGTCACAGTCAGTTGGAAAAGTTCCAAGCATGGATCTAGACGGAATATATTACGACATCTGATGCTGCAAAAGAAGCTATATGGATTAGAAAATTTATCACAAAGTTGGGAGTTGTCCTAAGCATCGAGGATTCAATCTCGTTGTTTTGTGATAATAATGGTGTCATGGCAAAAGCAAAAGAACCGAGAGCGCATTAAAAATCGAAGTATGTGGTACAAAAGTACCACATTATTTGTGAGATCATTGTTTGAGGAGACGTTGTCATATGCAATATACCTGGAGTGACAATATAGCAGACACACTTATGAGGTCTTATCTCTGAGACTATATGATAGGCATATAAATGAGATGGGTATTATATACCATCAATATTGGTACTAGAGCTAGCAGGAGAAATTGGTATAGTTGGTGATCGGTGGACCAATTTTTGAGATATTTATTGTAAATCATTGTGCATTTATATTTTATTATAAATAAAATTTAGTAGTTTCATTAATATAATCTTTAGTATAATGGTAAAGACTTAAATAGTCCATAAAATGAGTTGTTGTAATGTAGTTGCAAAAGCATCGTAACGGGCACTGAAAAATATTACAACATAATTCTTTCTTAAAATTGTTCATAGTCAATGTTTACATACCTCGTTGTTAATAAACATGTGAGATTGGTACATGTCGTATATTGGAATAGTTCCAATATTTTATCTCAGTTAACCATGAGTCTTATGGAAACTCATATAGACATGTATGTATTTATTGGATAAATAATGAACGATTCACTTGAAGATTCCTAATAGATGGTAAACTAATGTCAAAAGGAACCTTCTCGAGTCAAGTAACATATTAGTTCATTTGACTTGAGATACCATTGTGGATATGTAAGACATCCTCCATACTTTGATGACAGTAACATCAATGATCTTTTAAGACCAGACCTTCGTATGTTCGTTGGGTGTGAATTTAATACTTATGATATCATGTGATATCCAGAGAGGATCTGTCAATCCTGTGTACGGGATTTGGGTATCCAATCAATAATTCTTTCAAATCTTTGACCGAGGTATACTACAGAAATGAGTTCCGAGTATTTATTTAGAGAATCACTATTATGTAGCGACATACTAGAATTATTCATAGCAGAGATTTGACGTTTTTCTATATCTTCGGAACAATTCAGATAGCCTATAATAAATGGAGTATGGAAACCCCTTAAAACTTGTGAGCTTCTAGGAGTCCAAATGTTGACGATTTTGCTCCCCCTCAATGTGTGATTGTCTTCAAAATAGTTTCATAAGACTTAGACAAACACATTAGTACATTTACTCCCCCTTAATCCAAGGGTGAGGGTAAAACAAGTTTTAATCTCATTTCTAATGATTTTTCCCCCTTTGACATTATCAAAAAATGGAGAAGTAAAATTTAAATCTAAATGAGATACCAATTACATATGTGCATTAAATAATTATGCCAAAATTTAAAAACATGCACATTTGGCATTTCCCTTTTTTGTCATAAGATGTAAAATTCATTCATAGAGCAATTTTCAAAAGATAAATTCCAATGAATACCATTTGAAATATAATATCATCTTACGCATGATTTCTCCCCAAATTTGATACCAATTAAAATAAATCAATGCATTTCATGATACCAATAGATAAACAATCAA